>CM019148.1:259161273-259286779 GCA_009733165.1 Naja naja | reverse complement strand
TTTATGATGATTGCAATGTCCCAGGGTCAGATCCCTTTGGTGACCTTCTGACAAGCCAGGTCAGTGGGAAAGCCAGATTCACTTTACAGCCATTTACTAACTTAACAATTGCAGTGATTCACTTAAAAATTGTGGCAAGAAAGGCTGTAAAATCCACTTAACTTATTAACAGAAGCTTTGGAACAATTGTGGTCATAAGGGCTACCTGTAATATTTTCTGTATTTCCCCCTCCTCCACTGCCCTTTTTTTGTGAATAAATCTTATTCAGTAAAAGTTTGCCTAGAAGCAATGCTAGAGAATGGGCGTTGGTACTTACCTGATATGCCCTTTCTCGGGAGCTTGACGCGAGCATCCAGGAAGTGGGAGGTGCTTGTCTCTCCATTCTGATAGGCTGGGCTTTACTGAAGGATGTTCTGACTCCTCCTCCTCTCCTCCCGCACGCCCCCAGTTTAGCGAAGAGGAAGGGCCGGCCAAAATGAGCCAGGGTAGACCCAAAGCTAGCTCAAGGTCAACGAGGACACGAGGTCGGAACAGGAAGAACCCACCCCAGATGGAAAGGAAAAAGGGAGGGCTGATGCTCATCGCAGCTCCCCGAGAAAGGGCATGACAGGTAAGTACCAACGCCCATTCTCCAGCGAGCTGCTCCGAGCATCCAGGAAGTGGGACATACCAAAGCTGGGCCTGTCTCACGGGAGGGACTCCATCTGGGCCAAGACGCCCCCAGCCGAAAGTGGACCCATTGCAACACTCTGCTGCCAAAGGAGGCGCCCGAAGCAAAGACGCCAACCTTGTAATGCCGGACAAACGGCGATGGAGGCCCATGTGGCTCTCTGATCTCGGAGATAGGAGCCTGAGTGGCCCAGGCAGCAGACGAGCCGCACTCTGAGTAGAGTGGGCGGTGATACCGAAGGCACCGCAGGGACTGTGAAAGGTATGCTTTCACAATAGTGGCCCGCAACCAGCCACCAATGGTAGAGGAAGACACTTTCCCGCTCTTGGGAGGTTGGACTAAAGGAAACAAATAGAGCCTCAGACTCCGAAATGGGGCTGTTCGCTTAAGGTAGACTCGCAGAGCCCTGCGGACGTCCAGTCGATGCCACTGGTGTTCCAGGTCGTGAGAAGGCCGGACAGAAGTTCGGAAGAACCAGCTCCTGCGCCCTGTGGAAGGCCGAATTCACCTTCGCATGAAGGTCGGATCAGGAGCAACACTACCGTGTCAGAGTGGAAAACGCAGAGATCGCTAACGACGACAAGGCGGCAACCTCAGAGATGCCGAGCCAAGTAATCGCAACCAGAAAACAACCTTGTATGTTAGGAATTGGAGGCTGATGGACCTCAGAGGCTCAAAAGGATCCTTTGTGAGAGATGCAAGAACCAAGGAAAGGTCCCATGTTGGAAAACGGTGAACCACAGGTGGCACAAATTGGTCGCGTCCTCAAGAAAAGCCCTGATCCGGTGGTGCTAAATGGAAGGAAGGCCAGGCCAATGCACCACAGATGCAATGGCTGCCACCTGACGCTTTAGAGTGTTAGGCGAGAGGCCTTGTCTAAGCCTGCCTGAAGAAAATCCAACACCTGAGCCACCGATGGAAGAAACGGATCCCTCGGGGAGGAGAGACACCATGTAGAGAAGGACTTCCACGAGGCCTCAGATATCCTGTTAGTCGACGGGCGCAGCCCTGGATGGTGGTGATGACCTCGACGAGAGGTTCTCCCCTTTAAATGTTGCCGCTCAGCCTCCAAATGCTAGTTGAAGCCACTGGGGTCCGGATGCAGGAGCGACCTTGGGTGAGACACATGTGATCTGGGATCCTCCAGGGTTCTTCCGTGAGAGGCTGGGAGGTCCGCAAACCACGCCTCCTTGGCCAGAAGGGAGCGACTAAGATCAGGGAGGCCTTCTGCCAAGAGCTTTTGAATTACCCTGGGATCAGTGGAATGGGAGGAATGCATACAGCAGACCGTGAGGCCAAGGGCAGCTAAGAGCATTGACGCTTCTCCGCCTGGGGCAGGGTATCTGGACACAAACCTGTAAGATGAGCATTGAGGGGGAGGCAAACAGGTCCACGATGGGCAGCCGAATCTGAGCGCCAGCTCGTGAAACAAGTCGGGTGAAGGCGCCACTCGAAGGGTCCACTGTTGCTCTGCTGAGCCAATCCGCCTGAGTGTTGTCCACGCCAGATATGTTCCGCCTTATGGAACCTAGATGGCATGCTCTGCCCAAAGACACAGCCTGCCTCCTTCATCAGGAGAACAGAGTGGGTACCCCTTGCCTGTTCACATGTGCCGTGACATTGTCTGTGAGAATGAGGACGGATTCCGATGGATGCGAGGAAGGAAATTGCGAGGGCGAGATGGATCGCCTGAGCTCCAGCCAGTTTATACTGTTCCGCTGTTCGCCTGCTGACCAGCGACCTGACATGACCAAGACTGAAGATGTGCCCCATCCCAACAGACTGGCGTCTGTGGTAATTATGAGTTTCTCCGCTCCCGTAGAAGAGATCCTTTGTTGATGGACGGATTTGTCCACCAAAGTAGGGAGAGTCTCACTTTTGTAGGCACCCGGACCCTTGCTGCGGAGTTGCTGCGACCCAACCTTTGATATGGCAGGAGAAACCACTGGAGCCCTAGCGTGGAAGCGAGCCCAGGGAACAATGGAAATGGAAGAAATCAATTTACCTAACAATGTTGACAAGTCAGCTAATGGGACCTGCCGCGAGGACCTAATACATTGGGCCAAGTTCCTTATGCTCTCTAAGCGATCTGGGGAGAGGAAAACCTTTTCCTCAAGAGTATCAATTATTGCCCCCAGATGGGTCAACCGGGTTGACGGGGAGAGATGACTCTTCTTCCAATTAATAGAAAACCCGTGTTGTTGTAAAACCTGCAACGCGGACTTTGGTGTCCATGTGAGCTTGTCTAGCTGAGTGGGATAAAATTAGGATATCGTCCAGATAACACTGGAGCCTAACCGGAACGCCCCTAAGGTGAGCCGCCAGCTGCCAGAACCTTCAGAATGTCCTCGGGCCGAGGAAAGACCAAGGGAAGGGCAACATACTCATAATGGTGATTATTATAACAAAATCTAAGAAATTTGAGTGGGCAGGCCGAATTGGTATATGCAGATACGCCTCTGTCAGATCGATGGAAGATAGGAAATCACCTCGCCTGACGCTAAGGAGGATAGACTGGAGGGTGCTCATCTTAAATTTACGATAGACCAACGATCGTTAAGCCGCTTGAGGTCCAAGATCACCCTCCAGCCCCTGAGGCTTTAGGGACAATAAAGAGCAAAGAATAGAAACCCTGTCCCTGCTGGTCCTTGGGAACCATTGAATGGCCCTGATGTGTAGCAGGTGGTTAATTGCGGACTCCATCAGGGCCCTTTTTCAGGGACCCTAGAAATGGGGCATTGCATAAAGAAACTTGGGGCAGAAAGGAATTCTGCTAGTCCAAAACGAATGGTGTGCGCACCCAGGCATCAGAAGTGGACAACTCCCAGCGGTCAGCAAAGAAGCGGCGCCCACCTATAGGGGCTAGATCCCTTGGTTAGCGGGATCTACGAGATCCTCACTCGGCGGTCCCCTGAAGCCTCTCTTGCCCTGACCCCCGGCCGACCCTGTCTGAAAATCCGACCTGTCTGACTGTTGGTTGCCCTGTAACCCGATCCCTGAAGGTCCTGGAGGAGAAAGAACTCTGGAAGTAGGGATGGGAGGCCCCCTGTAAAGGGCTGAGAGAACCTACTGTCAGGACGATGAAGAAGGGAAGGGAGGATTTTTCGTTTGTTCCTAGTCTCTATCAATAGAGGATCTAGGGCAGGTCCAAACAATTTATTATTAGCCGACCGGGAGGAAACGAAGTTTCCATTTATTTTTACTATGCCAATGCTTCAGCCACAGTAATCTACGGGCAGTAACCTGTGAGGCAATGGCCCTGGCTGAAAACTTTATGGCATGAAATGTAGCCGTGAGGAGAATTCAGCTGCAATTAGTTTTGCTACGTCCTGGTGAGCCCTAACGTTGGAACTTGGAATGGTATCCCTCAGGTGGCGGAGCCACCTGAGAGATGCTTGATGGAAAAAAAATGATGCTGCCAGTGGCCGCTTTGATGGCCAGGCATCGCTTGTGTGGTCCTTACGAGGGAATATTGGCCTTTATGCAGTCTTTAGGGCATCCTCCACTTCAGTGGGGACGTGGAAGAGGAGCCAGGCTACCATGGATCATCGACCTCGGGGATGACCAAATTATTAGCGAATTCTGGATCCAGATTGAAAAACTTCTTATCAAAATTTGAAGGGGCCGGGAAGGATGTTGCTGACATCCACTGCTTATGGAGGAGGTCTGAAAACATTTTGGGGACCAGAATAACCTCCTCCTCATTAACTGGCTGAGAGAAGACCAGATCATCCTCAGTCTCAGAATCTGTAGGATGTGGGACTGAGGGGGGCTTTGGAATGCGGGCTGTGGTTTTTGCTTTAGAAAGAAGGGATTTGAACAACTGTGGTTGGAAGAGGCCTCTGAAAGTTGGATGGTCCAGTTTTACGTCCTCGTCATCGGATATCCCTCTTTCTGTGGAAGGGAACCCAAGGGGGTCCCCACTTTGTTGAACAGAGACCGAGTCAATCTGAGCGAGAGGGTCCTCTTCTTCCCCCGCTCCTGATCCTGATTGAGGGTGAAAATCTCTGAATTGAGATACCTGTGAAATGACCGAGTCTGCTCTGACCGAGGACCTCATGGAGCGCAAGTCACCTTCTGATCTGAGTGCATGTCTGGCTGCCAAAGACTGCTGTACCCCCATTGCGATTCCCCTAGAAATCGCCATTTCCATCCACGCCTTCATGGTCTCAGGAACCTCCTGTGGGAGGAATTCTTCCTGGCGTAGTCCAGCCGCTGTAGGGGTGAAGGTTGCTTCCGGGACCCTCCTTGAAGGGCGTGTGCTTGAGATGACTGAGGGGCTAGGTCTAGGAGACGTGGAGGGGTCTAAAGGCCTAGGGATGGGGGTGGGGGGGGGGGGGTAGGGTCTGGAAGCTGAGGTGCCCCCAGAGAGCCCTTGGTATTCTTTTGAATTTGTTTCTCCAGTGCCTTCTGGGCTGGATGCCTCCCTTTGTGCAGCCTTAGAAGGACTTTAGGAATAACAGATTTGTCTAGGCCATGAGGCTTGATTCACCACCCTACTTGCCATGTCTGGTAAGAGTGATATCTCAGAAAAAGGGACAGAAAATTATAAATATATATGTAATAGAATTGGTGGCTGCCTGGAGGTTGGCAGCATCCTGGGTCCCGCTCAGTCACTGGCAAGGTAAACCCAAAGAAAAACACACTCCCCTTTGTAAAGTTTTATAGAGACTCGTGAGTATAAGCAATATGTATTACAATTATTGCTATTTAGAATTTGAAATACTACGCAACAGGTTGAAGTTGAGATTAACAAAGAGTCTCACAAGAAAACGGGTATGCCAAAGCGAGAACTAGTTCATAGGGGAAAAAACAGATTAGGCCCTTAGGTCAACCGCTCCCACAGTCCCAGACCTGGGGATTAGTTGGATAATATGACTGCTGTGCTAGTAGAGAAAATCAGAGTAGGATTTACCCAGTGTAGACAAGAAAATTCACAAAAAACACCTGTGAGAGTGCCAACTAATAAAGGTCACTCAGACCAACAACAGTTCTTTATTTAAAATGCAGTATTATACCCTAGACTCCTTCACAAAGAGAGCCTGGGGAGAAAGGCACAGAAGAAAACAAGAAGAATCCTCTCACAGGGCTCTGGCAGCGGTCCGGGTCTCTCAGCCTCGGGAAGAAAACGCCTGGAACAAGGGGAGTGCGCACGTGCAAGCCGCAACTACACCCAGGAGAGAAAAAAATGGTGCCAACTGTTCTTCGGTGCCAGCACAGCTCTGCCGCCCCCCGCAATGGCGTGCTGTTCCAAAAGCAGCAGAATCAGGGAACGGGACTCTCCTACCCCAGCATTCTCAGTGGGGAGGATCAAGAAAGAAAAAAAACCCGGATCGGCAGCACCATGAAGGAGTTTAGGAAAACGGCAAGAGAGGCTCGAGACCAAAGGCTTCAGAAAAAACAGAAGCCTGGCCCGCCGACTGCTAGTCGCAGTCAGCTGTTGAAGCACAAAGGTATACAATTTGCAAGCCGAATTGAAAGGAAAAAAATTTAAAAGAAGCCAATTGGGAATAGAATACCTCTAAATTATTCCTGCTCCGACCAGAAAGAGAGAGAGCTGCCTATCCGAACTGAAGGCTGAGCTAAACTGGGGGACGTACGGGAGGAGAGGAGGAGGAGTCAGAACATCCTTCAGTAGAGCCCAGCCTATTGGAACAGAGAGACTAAGCACCTCCCACTTCCTGGATGCTCGGAGCAGCTCGCTGGAGCAAAATTTACTCACTTTCTAAACTATTTTTAATTTTGTGTACCTCCGTCAACTCCTACCCTCAAAAAGACACTATAGAGCACTGCACACCAGAACAAGAACAGTTTTTTCCTGAACGCCATCACTCCACTAAACGAATAATTTCCTCAACACTGTCCAACTATTTACAAAGTCCGCACTACTATTATTAACCTTCTCATCACTCTATTAACACCTTAATACTCCCACTTGTGACTGTAACTTTGTCACTTGTATCCTTACGATTTATATTGACCGTTTCCTACTATGATTTGATTGCTTATTGTACCCTATGACTATTATTAAGTGTTGTACCTGATGATTCTTGATTCTTGACGAATGTATTTTTATGTATACTGAGAGTATTTGCACCGAGACAAATTCCTTGTGTGTCCAATCACACTTGGCCAATAAAGAATTCTATTTGTCCTCAGTGCAAAGCCAAAAAGTCCAAATATTGTCTTTTCTCATAAGGGAGTTGCTCTATCTGTTGATTAATGATGAACTTACTGAGCTATAAACTAATAATCCAGTTTATCCCCTATCCCACACAATGGGCTGGTAAGTCCCAGCTGAATCACTCACTGATCATGCTGTGTAAGGGGCAGTCTGAAGGAGCATTTTTTGTTTGCTTACTCAAGCAACATGCAATGATTAGAGCTTCCTTGTTGGCAAAAATCCAGATGATACATGCAGCTCCCCTGTTTCAGTGGAATCTGCTTAATTGTTGCAAATATTGTGTGGGAACTTAATAAAAAATAAAGCAAGGTTTGCTAAAACAGTTCTTTTAAAAAATGCAAGTTGGTAAGTTTCCTGTTGTAATGATCTACTATTACATAAACACTCTTGCTCTTCAATTTCTTTCAACATTTTGGGTTTTTTTTGATGGAGGACATGCCTTCTTCATCTGCAAATATGCTGAACCAAGTGTGAACTAGATGTTGTGATTAGCTAATTTTTAGGTAAGTGTAATGGCTGAAGCCAGCCAACCATGGCTTAGTCAACATAACTGGTTAATAAAAATGAAAGTTTAGTGCAGCATTGACATACTGCTACCGCATCCCCCACCCCTGGACTATTTTGTCCTGATTTGTTCATAAGCATATACTTTGGGAAGCCACAACTGGCATTTTTCAGAAATACAGTATTAGCCCAAGTTGATGTTCACCAGTAAGTTGTGTCAAGATATTTTGAGGTGTTTTTGTGTTCTCCATCTTTCATATTTTTTCTAGATTTCGATTTTTAAAAACAAAATGGAAGTTAGCATATTGCAAAGCAAAGCATCAAGCCAGCCCTTCATCCGGTGCTGTTAACTGGCCTTCTGGAAACATCCAATATGTTTGCTTAGGAAAAACTCTTGGTTGTATCCCAAAGGTGCTTTTTCAAAAGGCAACTGGACTTTCTCTTTGAAGATGTTTTGCTTCTCATCCAAGAAGCTTCTTCAGCTCTTGGTTGAATCTTACCTCCAGAAAGGGAGAGAAGTCAAGGCCAGGCAATGCTGTTGCTTCATCATCATCATCGTGATTTGTGGTACTAGCCTCCCTTTAGAATTAAGGCTTGCCCTATCTGTTACAACCCTCTGGGGCTCTTTTGAAGAGCACTGGTGGCTAATGAGCTCTCACCATCTTTGAATTTTACCAATAGTACTAATCACTCTGTACTGTGGGTGTTTTACCTGCTGATTGTTGGTGTCTCTAATCTGTAAAAGAAGCAACTTTCTTTCAATGCCTCTGCGTCTCATCTAGACTCCAAAAGCAAAAGGGCTGAGTGGCTGCAGAGCCTTTTTCTCTTCTAACATAAAATAATTTTGCGACTGGACATCCCTGTTATGGCAAACGTTGTGTCCATAATACTCCTGCGGTGGTTTTAAGAAAATGCTGACATTTGGTTTTCAAGTCCTGTTAAGGGTCATTAAAAATCTGTAATTTTCCTCCAGTATGTCTTTTTATGCACTTTTTAAGGTTAAAAACAAGTGTCATTAACTCAAATTAGGATTGCATTTTCTTCAGAATGCAGAGGATACTTATAATGCAGAATTTACAATGCAGAGGATATTTATTAGTTGGCTGGAAGTGACCAGTGTGGTTTAATTGCTGTAGTGGTGTGTGTGTTTTATTGCTCATGAACCCTGGATTGTTTGTCCCAGGTTCTTTCTAATGGTGGCAGGCAGGCAGGCAGGGCATAAGAGAGGATAAAAACTTGCTTCATTCTACAAAGGGTGATTGATCTTTTTGCAGAAACAGACCAACATGATTAGATTATTTTTAAAAGGAGCCTGCAGAGATGATTAACTTCACTGGTGAAAAAAGGCACGTAATGTGCTCCAGAAAGAAGAGATGGCTACTGTCAGGGACTGTATAACTGTTTACTGGGAATACAGGGGAAAAACTCTGTTATACTAGACTGAACCCATCTGATATCTCAGTCTCTCCTAACATTATAATGTAAGTGCAACTTGCCTTTCTCACTCAGTTTTCCCAGTGGAAATCACATGGATCTGATAGATAGTTTCTGAAAAGGGAGATTCAGCCAGGAACCCAAGAAGCAAGAGTGCCTCTGAGAGGGTTCCCAGCACACCTGAAAGGAATCGTTTTCACAGTATGAAATCTATGGGTGGCAATTTGAAGGAATATAACTGCTACATTTTAAAATACAGATGTCTTTATGAGACTATTACTGGATAAAAGCAGATAAATATTACTCTGTGTGTGTATGAGCGTGGCTCTGTGTGTATGTGTGTATGAGAAAGAGAGGGAGGGAGGGAGAGGTATGTATGTATGTATGTATGTAATACCACTAGATGGCACCCACTGGCAATTTTTTAAGATTTAGCCAAACTGTCTAAGATTTTGACCATTTAATTATATATTTTTGAAATTTTTCTCTTTTGCTTGCAAATTTTGCTGGCCTCTCTTATAAAGGGGCGTATGTTTGGTTTATGCTGAAATCAATGATTATTTCTTGTATTGTAATCTAATCCAACTTCCCAAGTTTTTAAATGCAATTCCAATATATTACTTTTTAAAAGTGGAGAGGAGAGCCATTCCTCACAATATGTAGACAGGCAGCTGCTCGTATTCTTGACCCCATCTTCCTAAAAGATTAGCTGAACGATGTATGCAACCTGTAGGTAACCACCAGAATACTTGGGCTAAGACTGCTAGCTTTATGCACGCCTGCAAAAAGTTGAAGAACAATATAAAATTGATGCATGCTTAAGGCTTCTTATTCCTGCTGCTTGAATGCAATGAGTACAGGTAGTCCTCGGCTTACAACAGTGACCGTTCAAAGTTACAGTGGTGCTAAAAAAAAGTGACTTATGGCCATTTTTCACCTTTGCAGCATCCCCGTGGTCATGTGATCAAAATTCAGATGCTTGGCAGCTGGTTCATACTTAGGACATTGCTGTGTCCCCCAAGTCATGTGATCACATTTGGCAGCCTTTTGACAAGCAAAATTAATGGGGAAGCCGGATTCATTTAACAACCGTGTGACCATCTTATCAACTGCAGTGATTCACTTAACAGCTGTAGCCAGAAAGGTCGTAAAAAGGGGCAAAACTCACTTAACAACTGAAATTTTGGGCTCAATTGTGGTTCATAAGACAAGGACTACCTGTATTTCATACTTCAAATGTGTTATCTGAAACGGGCAATGCTACAAATGAAGAGTTCTGCATGTTCACTACAATTCCTTACCTTGGCCTGATACAACCTGGATCTACATCTCTTATCTAAAATGAGATTCTATCTTGTTGGGAAATATCTCAGGCCTGCAGCCATCTTGTATGACTAGAGAATCTCCCTAGAACCACCTGCAAGTACAGAATGTAGAAAACTTTCCATTGCAGCCAATGTGCAACAGAGGATGGCAGTCGTGTTCTTCGCAATCCTTGCTACAAATTACAAGAGACACCTTTATGAACACTCTCCAATATTTTATTACAATCTCAATCCAGAAAATATCATTAGTTCATGAGATATATACACATTCTTACATGGAACCCCCTCCCCCCACTTTCTAAGCAGGTAAATCGTATTTCATATACATGATATACATCAAACATTAAAAAATAAAAGTTCAGGGATTCCAAGGCTATTTGTGGTCCCCTAGACAGTCCCCCAGGCTTTCATGCATACATTTGCTTTTCTTGGTCATATATCAGCCATGAGCAACAAATACATACAAACCCTCCCCAAATGTACTGACCAAGTAGAGAGATCGAAGAAATGCTACCAGGAATTACTTCCTTAGTTCAATAATCTGCCCATTTCAAAACATGGTGCTACCTTTGTCTACTGTCAGTGAGACACGATTAGGTTACACAGAACATAGCTGAATAAAATGTCAGGGTTTTTATTTGGTTCTATTAATGTAACTCCCCTGTGCTACTGTCATAATGCTGTTTAGTATTTAGAAGTAAATTGAGTTTGCAAGTTAAGATGGTAGTAAAATGTTAATTACTGAGTTAAGTGCAATAATGTAAACCCACCCACCCCCAGTTCTAATCCATGTTCCAGGCTTCATTTAAAAGTGGTAACACGAACACCACTTGCCTTTAAAAAAATGTAAGCACTTAAAGGAAAAAGAAAGTCAGAATGTTTTTTTTTCCTTTAACAAAAAAAGTGTTGAAAATATTTTAACTTGAAAAAAAATCGGCTCATTTTTACTGAAAGACAGTCAGTTTATAGAAAATATTTTTTTAAATGCTAAGTTCTGAATTGTACAAAAATGATACACAAGTTCGGAAACAAAGAATGATTTGATTCTCTGTCCAAAACTGAAGTTCAGATGGTTAGCCTAACCTGGGAAGAGCACTTCTAAAAAATATTGTGCCCCGGGACTCTTTCTAGCATGCTCAAACTTTACTAAGTTTTTTAAAACATTATTTTACTGGGTAGCTACCTCAAAAATGGTTGTACTGGCACTGGGTGATATATCTGGAGAATAATCTGGCTCATTTAATGTCCCACTAAAGATCACTTTAGCTGTTCAACAGATTAATCAGAGTTCAACATATCCACATCAGTGTTCTTATAGCTTCTCAATCTATTCTGAGAATGGCCAAAAACAACCCACAAAAGGAAGAAGCTATTGAAAGCAGCGAGAAAGTAATAATCAGAGGACAACATATGTAATTTTGGGCAGTGGCCATCTCACAGATTTGCCTGGCCATGCACGTGGCCTCTTTCCTTTCCTTGCACTATGTCCAACAGCAGCACAAATTGTATTATGAAGCTAAGTTGCTACTGGGAATGAAAAGGAAGTGTGGACTCTCCTTGCTTTTGTTGCTGCTTTCAGATTTCTCCTTCCTCGTGTCCTTGAAATCCTCAAATCAGGTCCCAATACGGTACATACTGAATTAAATCCATTATGTGGCCAAATGAGCTGCAGGAAGTCAGAGGACCAGAGGTAGCAATATTGGTTCTCTATCCTTAAATCAAAGCAAGTATCTTATTAACAAGGAACACCTTTCAAATGCGATTGAAAGGTGCAAAGACTGATCGGGGATAGACAAGCTTCACATTCCAGGATGGACTGCAATTCCCATCCATTTCCCATTATTTGTCATGGTAGCAGTTTTAGGAGATTTACAGCCCAAAACATCTGAAAAGTTCTGAATTGCTCATCCCTTGTGGAGACCATAATGTACTGGGGTTCTGCTGCACCATCTCTGCATTGGCCATTCTCTTGTGCAACTCAAAACATTTAACCAACCCACCAGAAGCTGCCCAGAAAAGAAGAAAGACGCACAGACAAATCCAAGAGTCAGTTGCTCTAAAGTAGAAGACAGTCTTTCTTGTGACTGGCCTCCGTTGGAACACATTTATTTCCCACTGTATGAAAGTACCAAGAAATCATTCACTTGAAAATTTTTATTTTGGGTTTTAGAATAGTCTAGATTCCAAAATTATTGTGTGAGTAGAGAATACACATTTCTATCCTGAAGCAATTTATAGGCAAAATTACATCATACAACACTGGATGACAAAATACTTGGCATGAGACACAAATGGCAAGACAGGACTAGCACCTTGATCCCATCTTTTATCAGATCTGAAGGATTTTTTAAATAAAAGGCTGACTCAGGATCAACCACACCATAAAAGGCATCTGTGGATGGTCACAAAAACTTCTGTCCCAGAGCAGTATTACTTGTTTTTATATTCTTATCAGGAATAGAATAATTTCTCTCTTATCAAATTAAAAAAACACCAGTTACTTTACGAAATATAATCATTATCCAACAAAAAGATCATCATCCAATAAACAATAAGAAATGCTTCAGTGCATTGATAGAGTTCAGTAAAGAAATCTGGTTGGTAATACACACCTCTTTTGTTGGGCAGCTGAATGGATCTAGAGATTTTGCTGTTCTCTGCCTTGAACAGTTCTCCAGCATAGCTGATAGCCCTCTAAAGGCAATGGCTCTTCAGTCCAAAGCATCGTCTATACTCTATAGAATGGAGTCTTACATACATTTTCAACAAAACTGTTCCAGTTTTTTCATTTGAAATTATAACAGGCACGTTTAAAAAAAATACAAGCAGTCTGCTTCCTCCAAATATCCTTTTTACTTAAAAAAAAAAAGCCTGTAAAAATATTCTGCACAACCATCTATATCCATCTAAGAAGGGGAATATACATATGTAATTAAGAGTTTTTATCTGTATATCTGTTACATTCGCAAAATTATCAGTCCTTCTTGGCTGGCCTTTTTACCTCCAGATGCTCTGCTTTGCCGATACAACTGCAAGACACATAAAAATAAACAAAATAAAACAAACATTATTAAAGCTTAACTTTTGAGAAACAAAAGGATGATATGTTATTCCATGCAACTGCAGAATAGTGATGGTCTTTATTCCTTCAGAAATAAATTCCAGATTTGGAAGTTGCTACATATTTTAAATACTCTGATATGTAGAATGTAACTCTTCTTTAGCAAACATAACATTTTCTATCTACTGTAAGCTGGGATTTCATTACTACGGGCTCCTGGACTTAAAAACAACCTCGAAATTCAACATCCTCCAGCAAAGGAAAGACAGTTTGAGGAGACTAATTTGATTTAACGAAGTAGAACAAAAAGAAAGAGAGAAATATGGAAGATCTGGCTTCTTTATCCTTTCTAGGATCATGGTTCAGGAATATACCCAAAGCATTCTATATGAAGGGTCCTGGGATTAAGAATGTGATAGCAGAATAATTACTGCAGATTTAAATAAAAGGGAATTGCACAGGAGAAATAAACAGTACAGTATCTGTTTATAGTAACATATTCTCAAAGCATCAGAAACAATTTCACCAATGAAGATCAATCAGGTTTTCCAAGATTAAAATCTGGACTTTGAGCCTAAGCCTGAATCATGCTCTCAGTTTGTCTAACTCAAGGTCATGGAGCAGGTTGTTCTTCTGAGAAGTCACTTTTTCAATTGGAATGATTATTCACTATGAACCCAGACTGTTAATAATTATGGTAAATTTCCTTCCAACTACAAGTAGCATTTTTAAAATCAGTGGAATACAGCTCCTCGGATGTTTAAACTGTTTTTAAGGACTCCAAATTAAATCTCTTCTTTTCATTTTCTATTCTTTCATTGCTTAAAAAGAAACAGCACCTCAAAAACATATACAGGTAGTCCTTAACTTACAGCCATTCATTTAGTGACCTTTTGAAGTTATGAAGGTACTGAAAAAAAGTGACTTATGACTGTTTTTCACACGATTGCAGCGTCCCCATGGTCATGTGATTAAAAATCAGATGCTTGGCCACTGACTCATGCAGTATGCTGGGGTCATGTGATCACCTTTTGCGACCTTCTGACAAGCAAAGTCAATGGGGAAGCCAGATTCACTTAGCAACCGGATTACTAGCTGAACAACTGCAGTGATTAAGCAAGCAAGTGGCAAGTAAGGTCTTAAATAGGGCAAAACTCACTTAACAATGTCTCACTTAACAACATCAACTGTGGTCATAAGTCAGGGATCACACGTACTACTCTGTTGTACTTTGAAAAAATCAGGACTCATATTCTTAACCCATGATATTAAAGTAGTTCTCAAAGAAAACATAAGAAGGAAAGGCTATATATAATACGCTTGCAAGATATGGGCAATACTGTAAACCAAAAAATACCCAAACACTCTTTTGACCTCCATTTTTAAAAGTGCAAAACACATAAACCAAATCTGACACACTGAAGGATCTTCGTAGAAAGATCCCAGATGAAGAATGTACAGCAATGACCTTGTGTTAGGGAAGTTGTAAAACATCCTGAACTAGTGACTGCACAATCCCACCCACACACATCAACTGAAGGGACAATGCTAAACTGGCAACTGCTCAAGCAACTGCCTCAAACATGGTGCAGTTTGAATAACCATAAGCAGAATGTTATTAGTAAACACCCATCCTTTTCCTGGTCATCTCACAAGCCTGCTAACAGTAGGCTGTATTAAGTCTTCAGCCCTTGGCTGTCAATTGAAACATCAAGAGTCATTTTTAACTCTACTTACTCCTGTGCTCAGCTGCCCACCCCCCACCCCCACCCCACTCCCACTTGCCAGGTGTGATTACTGGGTTTGATAACCATGGAAAGACAATTCAAGCTCTAAAGAGGAAAGAAAGGTAAGGGGCTAAAGCAATTTTCTTGTAGCCGGAAGCTACCCCCACCAATGTAAGAACCTGCTTGACAAGACCAGGCATTAAGCACAAAAGAGACTTAGGCCCCTTCAAACATACACACCTTCAGGGTTCAAGCTGGACACCAGGGGATTCTGGAGGTTCCGTGGATTGCCAAGGAAATGCTTGGCTGTAGGTCTGGGAGGTGAGTTTCTGCCGAGTTCCAGCAAATCTAAGGAAAATGATAGTTTAATATAGCTTCCTTGACCCAAAGGTGCATTTCTTTGATCAGATTCACGTAGTGACAATATGATTCACTTAAGAACTACAGTGATTCACTTATCACTCCTGTGGCAAAAAAAGGTCACAAAATGGGGCAAAACTCACTTTAACAACTGCCTTGTTTAGCAACAGAAATTTGGGGCTCAATTGTGATTGTAAGTGGAGGACTACCTGTAATTTACTCCTGAGCCTGAGTTGAAGCCTGATAATTAGAAGGCAAATATAATTCACAATATCTTTTGGACTTGATGAGTCACACCAAGATAGTCAGGGAAATCAGAAGATCAGGAGGTTTCACAACAGCTTTGGCTCAGATAGGCAAAACAATTTTTCAGGAAGTTTAACTGGTTAAGTGACAGCTAATAAAATGCTACACTTACCAAAAGGGATATTGTCTTTATAATGATTGTTTATTTAAATTGAGATTTTTGAGGCTACACATCAGCGTCATTATCACAATATTCTTCACTGTTTCTTCTAAAGCAGAGATGGGAAGTTAACACACAGCACATCTCCATAACATTTACTCTAAATTCAAGTCAAGCACAGATCTTGTGTCCAAATGGACACACCCCATGCAGTTTTCTTGGAAGGCAAAGTATGGATTTCTTAAAAAATGTTCCTGGTCTAACCTGCAGTCCTGGAATTCCTGAGTCTCCTAATCAAAAACTAAATACATTTAGCCTTGCTTAACTTCCATGCCCACATAAATAGCACTAGCCAAGTTCTGACACCTGCTGAGACCAATCTGAAAAAAAATACTGTAGAAGATACATATTTCAAATACCACTACCAAGACTACAATCTTCCACACTTACGTATAATGACAATATTCTTTTTTTTCTCACATCCGAGAGCCTTCTAGATATGTTGGCTAATGCTTCTCATAATGCCTAGCGACATGGCCCCTACCTCTATAATCTATAAAGCACCTCTGAAATGGGGAAGCCTTAAAACAATTCTCCTGTCTCCCTCCTCTTTCCCACCCACTGAGTTATATTCTGACCTCCATTTCTCTGGTGAGTTGGCAACTCTTGGCTAATTTGATCCAGCTGCGATTCTGCCTCTGCTCTGGCCTGTGGAGTAGTCACCATGGCTCCTGTCTGCTGGATGAATTGTTGTAAATTACATTGCCTGAGTTCCTTATTCAATTCCTCCAGCTCTTGGTTCTGGGCCTGAAAGACAGAGGAGGAACAGGCAGAGTAAATTCCAAATTTTGTCCTTATTTGAAATAATAATCTCAAATTGCAGGGAATAAAAGTTGTTTTTTTTTTAAATTTCATCTAACCTCCACCCAAAGTTTAACTCCTTTCTCTTCGTTCCTCAAATATGTAGTAGAAATCTATCAGAATTTTCAAGGCAAGTGGTAAATGGTATCAGGACATGCCCACCTGATCCTTCAAAAGTGGAGGTGACAATTGTCTCCTTTGTTACGGAGTCTTATTAAATTGGTAGCCTACTGTCTGGTGTTTATCTGTGATGGTGTTTATTGAGGGTGCTGGATAGAAGTAGAAATCCATCCAATACTTCAAGGCGATTTATTATAAGGTATCAAAACGTACATAATCTCAAGGTCAGCTCTCTTCCAGTCAAACACACATTGGCAAAGGCAGTCAAAGGTAGTCTTGCCCATCTCACATTACATCGCACTGGTCAGTCTTTGGGTGCTTTCCTCCTTCCAGGGATTTGATTAAGGTCAGCTGCTATAAAACCATCTCTATTTACAAAGTGGAAAAGAGAGGGTCTATATCTATTTTATCATGGGCATAGAGAATTCAGCGGACAACGCTAGTTATTCTACCATAAAGGAGGAAAAATGCTGGGAGGAGGGCATATCAGTGCATATAAAAACATGTTTTACAGACAGACACAGTTTCTAATGTAGTTCCTATGTTAAAAGAGAGAGAGAACCTAGGAATCTGATAACCAGCAACATTTCAGTAGGAGTAGGCGACAGATTAAGTATTTGGACACACACATATATATCTTTATATATATATGTGTGTGTGTGTGTGTGTGTGTGTCTAAATGCTTACTCAATATCTGGATGCAGAATTATGAAGTATATCTTTACTTCATAACTCTGCATCCAGTGGAACTAAGCACCCAGAACATGAATAATACTCTAAATAACATTAAACAAATTACAGGCTTATTGCAGCTGGCAGAGAATGAAATACGATGCAGAGTTGCAGAGAATTTCAGTTTAGAAAGTCTCCTTTTTGCTTTTCTCATCCATTCATAAGTAGTGAAGATCTTTACTATTTTACTTTAGATAAGGGACATAATAAATTAATACAGATGCCACACTGGAGGAATCTTGGAGGAAGTGAGGAAGTAGACAATAGCTAGACATCATGTGTGCCTTCTTATGGAGTTCTCATTTAGTCAACCTCCAGTCCAAAAAAAGGCCAACAAGATAGCATATTTATGCTTGTCATAAATGACAAGCATAAATGACTTAATACAATATGACTTAATACAATACGTAGGTACATTATCCTTTCAGCAAGAATGGAAATTCCCAGATGTTTCTTTGATCACAGAATTGCAAAAAAAGACATATATGGGCTGTGGCAGATTTACAATATATCCAGTGCTTTAATCTTTATACTTACTGAAAAATAAATCATTTATAAGAGTTTATACCTGGCCAGCCTACTATACTTCAGGTATTATATTCTTATATGTCCCATTATACCATAAAATGAAAAGCAACTTTCTTTGAAGATGAAGAACTTTGAGGATAAGAAGTTTACATAATTTACAGAATGTCTATCCAGTATAAAACAATGAATGTGCTGATTGGAAATACTGAGCACTGTAGTGCTTCCATATCAGAACAGTACAAGATAGGAAAGGCAAAATTAGCTTACTACATGCAATTAATCAAAACTAGCCATTCCCCACCCTCTCCTCAAATCTCATAGGATATGAAAGTAGCTAGAATTGTTTTAACAGTCACCTAAGTTTTAATTAATAGGATAGCTTCATGAAGCCATAGAGCATATGTATAAGGTGGAGAGAGAGGAAATTAATATCCAGCTTAAATTAAAAACGCAGTTTGGTTATGATGCTGATTTGCAACATTTTTGTTTGGATCACATTATCTTATACTTGAACATAATTTGAAGGGAGTTCCCAAAGAGATCTACTGTAGGCATCTAATTCTGCTTCTCAGCATTATCATGGAGAAGACACATGTAGCAGAGATGCAGCGTGGAGTATCTGTTGCCAAGCAGTAATTAGAAGCAAGCAAAATCAGAGAAGCATATCATGAACACACATGGTGAAGAACAATCCTTTGGACTCACACATAGCTTGCTAAGAAAAGGATCATTAGCTCTAAGCACAAACCTGCAGATTGTACTCTGCTTTCTCCAAGGCCCTCCCCACTGTATCCAGGCTGCTTTCCAGCTGGGCAGTTTGCTTGGCCTTGGATTCCAGGTCTCTCTTTATTTTAGCTGCCATCCCCACTAACTCAGTAGGATTCTGGGTAGAAGTTTCCTTGGTCTTCTTGGCTCTCTCAGCAATTTCCCACTGGATTTCCCTTTCCAAGGTCTCTGTTTTTACCATAAGCTCGTGGATTTTTTTGGTGTACTCCTCCATTGTGGCCCTCAGGCTGTGCACTTTCTCCCGCCGCTCCCTTTCATGTTCCTTTTCCGATTGTAGTTCATTCTGCCAAAATTCTTCCTCACTCAGCTGGCTCTCATTTTGGTGGACCAGCTGCTCCAGCTGCAAAATCTCATCCTCCTGATAAGAGCCTTGGCTGCATTCCCAATGCCTGATGTCCATTTCCATGGCATCACCTTGCATCTCCAAGGTGTAGAGATGCTCCTGCTGGTGTAGGACAGTCTTGAATAGCTCCTCTTTGGAAAGTAACCCCCCTCTGGCTCCATCTCTAACACACGTTGGGTCCTTTCTGGGCTGTCTCAGCTTGTTTTTGGCACAGGCATCACCTGAACTCCCAGGACCCAAGTTGAAAGTTAAAGATTTTTTGGGTTGCCTGGTTCTAGGTACTTCTGTACTGAGTGGTCTAGGTTTAATAGGCAAGCTAGCCCTGACAAACGTCCTCTCGGGTATCTGGGGGGCATTGTCTGAAGAAGGCCTCTCTATGAGGCTGGGGCCAGTACGCTGCAATATAAATTGCACATCCTGGGCATATTGGCCACATTTGGATAGAAACTCTACAGGACATTCATGTGGGAGAAGCTGTCTCTCCTTCTCACGTAGTCTTTGAATGAGAACATAGCGGCCTGTTTGACCTGAGAAAACAAGACAGATATTATGAGGACAAGATTTCTTTGTTACAAAAACACCAGTAAACTTCCTTTCTCCTATCCAGCTATATCAGGCTCACATTCCACAGTAATTTTCCTTGCCAGCCAACACCCATTACCACCCAAAGGTAAAAAGCTTTGGAGAATGGGGCAGATGATTCCCAAAGAGACATAGATAAGCCTGTGTATAGTTAAGTAATAATCAGGATTGCCAATGGTCTTCAATTTTTTCTTCTTCTTTAATTGCTTCTATATACCTAATAAGATGCCTCCATAAACTAAGCTTTAGCCTGAGAAAAAGAGTTTTTTAATTGGAGATTGGTGATTTGGGAAGTGAGAATTTGAGAAGTGGCTTATGCATTCATGCAGCAACATTTCTTCAATTTAAACATGACATTCACCGAGAGCCTCATCTATGTTGATACCTTATATACTAATATTACAAGAGCACTTGGGAAAAATGTCACACTAAATGCATTAGTGTGCTCTTTCACCTGTGGTCACTATAACAAAATGGGCATGCTCTTATATGCAGCATTTTTGCTCATTTAACAAATAATCTTCACACAAATTATCCAAAATGCTTCTAACATACTTTCAAGTCTTATTTTGTCCATACTTAACAAATATCCTGCCAAGTAACAAATCTGGATACTTGCTCTATTTTTCATTATGCATGTATCACTTCCAACTGTTCACTCCAATTGTGAAAAATAATTAACTTGATCTTTGTTACATTAATTTTCAGATATATGCTCCTTGTTCCATCATATAATTTTCTAATATTTGCTGCAAATCAATTGGATTCTCAATCCACTCCATGGTATACAAAAATATATGCTCATTCATATCCCTGATCAACACACTTCTAATGTTGCACAATTATTTATTTATAAAATTTATTTGCCGCCTATCTCATATCCAACGACTCTGAGTGGACAAGCATTCCTTATATAACAATGCATAAATCTTATCCTGTTCAGAGTTGAACTATTCAGAGAGATTCTCATTTATTTTTTGTATGCTTTGTTTCCATCTTACACCACTTTTAATGCAATGAACAATCATCCTTTGATGTTGCAAAACATTCATTTTATTGAATGCTTTCATTAGATCAACAAACTTGCAATAAACTTCCTCTCTCACATTCTCATATATCTATCTATCTCTATCTATCTATCTATCTATCTATCTATCTATCTATCTATATCTATATCTATATCTATATCTATATCTATCTCTATCTATCTATCTATCTATCTATCTATCTATCTATCTATCTATCTATCTATCTATAGTTTTTGTAGGTCTTGTGGTAAGATTGAGAATACCTTACGCCGACGAGATCCCACGCCATCTTCAGGATGGTGCTTTCGGCTTCATGCTTGTGCCAGCTGGCACAAGCACAAAGCCGAAAGCACCAGCCTGAAGATGGCGAGTCATCGAAACGTCGCCAAGGTATTCTCAATCTTACACGGGACAAGACCCGAATACACCAAGACATACATACATACATACATACATACATACATACATAAAATTTACATATAGAAATATCTACATTCATACTTTTCTTGATGACCTACCGAAGAGCAACATCTGTTCTTGCATGGGATAGAGCCATACAGCATTTGTCAAATTTTGCTCACGGTCAATTTCACATATTTTTTTGGCCAGAATTCTGCCAAACACTTTCCCAAGCATGCTTAACACACTAATCCTTCTCTAGTTTTTGCATTTTCTTTTCCTACCTTCTCTTTGTACAGAGGAACAATAATAGCATTCTAGCAATCATAAGGCAAATACAGGCTTCAAAATATATATATATTTTTAATTACATTTATATGCCGCCCTTCTCCGAAGACTCAGGGCGGCTTACAATTTTTGGGGATACAACCCAGTGTGCTCAGCAATAGCCTTCATTCCATTGTATATGCCTGCTTATTACTAAGCGGCATTTTTTTTACAAGGTCAGCTAATTTCCCCCAACAATCTTGGGTCCTCAATTTACCTACCCCGAGAGGATGGAAGGCTGAGTCAACCTTGAGCCTGGTGGGATTCGAGCCTACAGTAATTGTAGACAGCTGGATCTTAAGAGCAGGCATTTAACAGCCTGAGCCACCAAGGCTTAACCAAATTGCACAGCCACTCCACAAGCATACCACATTCATATTACATTTCTCTGCTTACACTATCTACAGCTGCAACTTTACACATTTTCAACATTCTCACCTTTTTCATTATTTTTTTCCATGGAGTTATCAATTTAATCTTAACCTTTCTTTGTCCCTCTAACTATATGATGAACCAGATTGTTGGGGGCAATAGGCTGACACTATAAACCGCTTAGAGAGGGGCTGTACAGTACTGTGAAATGGTATGTAAGTCTAAGCGCTATTGCTATATGCTTTTTCCTATGTTTTCTCTTTGCTCTACATACAAATTATCCAGTATCTTTCTCTCATGTTAATGTATAGCAACAACTGTTCACTTATGTAGATTTTTATCATGCACCGTCCTTTTTTCACTTCATTCCACTCTGTGTATTTTCCATACTCCTTCTTGGAATTAACTTTTTACACTGGATTCTGTAGTTTGATTCTCCTCACTCTCTTCAAGCAGCTTCCATATCCCTCTATACTACTAATCCTAGTTTAACAAAGTTAATTGGACCAGAAACTTCACTGTTAAGTAACCTGGTTGCAAGTTGAAAAACCATCTAATTATGCTGCTTAAGGACAGTTCTGGCAGCTGCCATCATTAAACAAGGGCCACATGAATCATTAAGCGAGGACCTCAAGTGACTGCAACCTTCAACTTCCTGCCAACTTCCCCATTGACTCTGCTTCTGAGAAGCTGGCAGGGGATGTTGCAAATCACAATGATGTGACTGTAGGGATGCTGTGCTGTCCGGTCATATCTACCATTTGTTCAGTGCCATCATAAGTTGGAACTGTCACTAAACAAGAAGTTCACCTATACTTCCTCTCAACATTTAATCTCTATTTTCCTCAATAAGACACCACATTTTTTTCTTTCTATAGTCGTTCTATAGAAGTATTTGCACTCGTTTCCTTTCCTTTTATGCCCATTCCCCTCCCCCTATCTTCTTTTGACTGTATGAATAGCAGTTTGTCCCAAATTCAACAGCCTCTCATCACCTTCTCTCAACATTTCATTATAATCAACCAATTCCATCTTGTTTCACAATTCTTTCCTTTACCGTATGAATACGTGAAAGGACATATGTTTAAACCATATGTTTGTTTAAAACAAACAGCACTTCTTCCAACCAGATATTCATAATCATTCTCAATCATTCCTGGTCACTCCCTCCCCCCACACACACTTGTACTCTTATTTCCAAACTTCCATTCATGCCATTTAACAAAAAGAAAATAAAAAAATCCATTCCACCCTATCTATCCCAACTGCATTTATTCAAAATGTTGCATCCCCAAATTTGTAACATAACTTAAAAACTATTACCAATCCATGAATTCCTACCTGTATATTTACCCAAACCAATCTAGATACGTCATATACTGTACTGTCCGATATGAATTTTGCCCTTTCATTCATAACTAAATTTACATCCTTACTTCCATGCATCTATTCATGAATTCCATTCCACAAGATCAGAATATCTTCATGCAGATTTATTCAGTCGTTTCTTAATTTCATTCTTTTAAAAATCATTTGTGAATTCAGTTTTTTTTATCTTAAATTCCTTTTACATTCCAAGTGGTAATTGTCTGTATATCACAGTTATTGCATGCAGACCTCTGATGTAGTTTTGTTTTGACATAACGTTTTTTAGTAAGATAAAGGAGCTGTAGTCTTGGTGACCAGCTTTTGTTATAACCATACCATATGCTATGTTCCATGCTTGTTAATTATGAATAGTATCAGTCAGTTCTGGCATATTTTAGCCAGCATGCTATGAACACAACCAAAGTCCAGTTTTACCCTAGACTTGGCATGATCACCCCATTCAATGCAAAGTAGAATTCCAATCTAGAGACTATCTTGTAAGCTAATACAAAATTTTCCCCTTTGATTTTTCCCCCTGATGCCACATGGTCACATGAGGGCAAGCAATGTAAGGAAGGTGTGATGTATGGGAGGAGAAAAAAGATTTCACAGCATAAAAGGATACTCTTAGTTTGTGAAAACAAACCTTTATTAGTAAAATCTGTTAACAATGGAGCGGATGAACTAGCAGAAAAGAATATTTAAAATAATTTTGCAAAACTTGGAAACAATAATTTCTAACAGTGTTTTTTCAACTTTGGCAATGTTAAGATGTGTGGACTTCAACACCCAGAATTCCCCTGCCATAATTGTGAGGGTGTGACTCTACATATCTTAAAATCGGCAAGATTGAAAAATACTGCTTTAGAAGAAAGAAATGTTGACAGAATCTACCCCGCATTGTGAAAAAGCCTCTAATCATTCAAGCTGCTGTATTTATACAACTGTCAATTGTTTACACAATTTCGTCTTCCCTAAGACATGGATAAGGCATGAATAAAGCACTATTTTGCTAATCAGTTTTTAAAAAGAATTTTGGACAGGAGATTATTCTGCAATTCTATATACAATTATCTTGGAAGTAAACCTCCTCAGTGGTAGATATTTCTAAGCATGCATGCTCAGGAGTGCACTGCATAAATCCTTTTAGATATCATGAACATAAAAACTACTTACCAATGGCTCGTGCCAATGCTATGACAACTTCCTGACATGTTGTCTGGTCTGAAACACCACATACAACCCGTTGGACTCCATCTACCCAGACTTTCAACTCCATCACAAAAAGGTAAAGGGGATTAAACTTTCTGGATCATTTCTGTGGTTTGTTCCTACAACAACAATTAAAAACATAAACAGAAATGTAAGCACAGTATGTTCTTTGATTTCATTTACATGTAAGCAATATGGAGGAAGGAAACATAGAAAGTGATGCTTTGGAATGCTTGAACATATCTTCTTTCCACACTTCACATTTCTAGCTCTCTTGCTCTAACAGTTTTAGGTAGAGCACTAGTAGAAGTTCAGATGAAAGGATTAGCCATAAGCGAACAAAACTTTTCAGTTTCAATGCTTCATAGATATTCTACCCACTACTCCAAAATGTTACATACGTATTGAATGTTCAATACGCCAAATAAGTCAGGAACATTTGACTTGAATCTTTAGAAACCAATCCAATTATGTTACTAACTACAATTATGCTGATTTTGCTGGTGTATGATTTCTCAAATACAAAACAGTATTGGGGCCTTAAATCAATGAAAAGTAAGAGGACTATACAATGTAGTTCTATTTTTTTTTTAGCCATTAGCTCATTGCAATAATGAGCAATACATGTTGCATGCATGCCATCTGTAAGCATAAAAGTGCTGAAATGAAATAAATTGCTCAGTTTAAGAGGCAGCTGTTAAGCTGTGGAGGTGTAGTCAACTAAACATATATGGATATATACTGAATTTAACTTCTGTTTGTTATTGAATAGCATACATGTAAGCTAACTGTGCTACTGCACATACACATATAATACAGCATAAACCACTAATGCCATAGAATACATAGAATACACCAGGCAACAAAAATACCTCTGCATTAGGTTACATGCTATTAATTGCCAGAAATAGGTTTTGCATAAATATGAACAATTATTAGCACAGAGATTAGTAAAAACTACTAATGTCACTTCCGTTCTCTTTAAACATAGAATAAAATGATTTTATCCCCAGCAGTAATGCTGTGCTTTTCACATTTACTTAAAGCCTTGGAAGAAAAATGAGTAATTTCATTGTTTTTTCAATTCCAGAGAAACTGGATTGGGTTGGAGAATGAAACAGATCAATTCTAATAACTTATAACAACTTATAAATAGCTAAAATTAGTACAAAACACTCCAAAAAGCATTTCTGGGAGTTCTCCATTTCTTTCTTCCAATTTTAATGAGATGTTATTAAATCAAATAACAAAAACAAACATTGCATAGATTTGATGTTGAATAATGCAAATATGATATAAATGAATCAACCATCAAAACTGAAAATAATGAAGACTTGGAATTTCTGGGCTGATTATCAACTTGTTGGAATTTAGTCCTGACTAAAAAGACAATACCACATGTGCAAAATACTTCTCCCAACTAGAATAATTGGGCTTGTTTGATTTAATTCTGTTTTAAATATTTATTGTTTGAAGTATTGTGTTTTAATTGTGAGCAAGTCCTCATGGAGAGGGGCGCATACAAGTCCAATAAATAAATAAATAAATAAATAAATAAATAACATGAAGCAAATACATAACCTGAAAGAGGAGAAAACAAATGAAACAAAAACAATAGTCAACGACTTAATAGACGGCAATCAACATCGCAATCAACAACTTAAAAGCCACACACAACCAGGCATCATATAAAATACCACACATAGAATTGTCCAAAGCATGCACTCTGCTAGAGAGGCAGCTGGTGAGGATCGGGTCCAACATGAGTCCAAACGCTCAGAAGATTAAACCTCTGGTCCCAGCGACCGATCCAGATTGGATCTATTCTCATGTATATTTGCCTTCATTCGTAATACAAGAAAAAAACAGATGCATACACACAATATCTACAACTTGTTGAAAATGCTTTTTTAGAAATATTATTTATGTATCTCAGTTTTTTCTCACCTACTTCAAGAACCAAGTTTTAAGCCCAGGGTCTTAACTTTGTTGATAAAAGGGGCAATTTTTTGCTCTAGGCAATGGAAGCCAGCATAACATAATCCACCTTTAAGGATTTTTAATGTCTAAGAAGAAATAAATGTAATTAGGTGTACATATTTGTGGTATGTATAGAGAGAAAAAGGAAATATTGGTGTACAACATACTTTAAATTTGAGACATCTCAGAATACTCCACTTTAAATTTAAAATGCTCTGTTTTGAATTCAAAACAGCTATTCTGATCTTGCCAGAAGTATTTTGATATTATTGATATACCTGGAGGTTGGATACAGATAGAATTAGAATGAACTAATAATTGAAGGATGAAGTTCATTCATTAGCAAATCTTGTTCCATGACTTCAAGATTTCTAAAAAGTACATTTTTTAAAGGATGGTTGTCAATTTTTCATGTTAGCAATGTGAGAAATTCAAAGGCTCTCTGACTTATCATCTGATCTGTTCTATTTTGTTTCAGGTCATAACTTCTGTAAATACAGCTATGGCAAAAAAAGATCTTAATGTTTAAAGATGTAAATGTCATGCTTCAAAAATGCATACTTTGCCACTGTGTGCTGCTGTGTATAGTGTGGCTATCAAACATGAGTATTGTGTGATTATTGCATTACTGGCTATTGTCCTGATTGTTTTATCTTTGAAAATTTATTTTATTTTAGTTTTACTTGCTTATAAACTGCCATGAATCTATATGATTTAGAAGCATATGTCTATTGTAAATTGATATATAAGAGTTGATCTATTCTGAGGTCATATTGTTTTCTAAAGCTTTGAGTCCTTTCTGTTTTGGCTGCCATACAAGTCAAATAAAGAAAGAAATGTTTGCCCCTAGCCAAGTCAGAACACTCCAATGGAATATTTTCATGGGGATGTTTTGTTCTGGGTGTAAAGTGAAACATAAAATATTCACATATTTTTTAGGGACATATCTTTAAATATCTTTAAACATCACGTGTATGGGACAGTCCTTCAAACAGAGGAACATTTTACCAGAATACATCACATTATATTGTTATGTAATGGATGAGAAGATTCATTTCACATATCAGGATGCTGATGTGTGGGGTTGAACAAAGTCCAGAGGCACAGACTAAAAGGAAACAATCAAGCTCGGCCAACATACTTCGAACTCAAATGAACAAGAAGCATTTCCAATGACAACAAACTAAAACAGAAGTTATGTAATAAGCATGTACAGAATATTATATTTTTATAGAGAGCATCAGTATTTATTTATTTTTATTTTATTGGACTTATATGCCACCCCATCTCTGAAGACTCAGGGCGGCTCACAGCTAAAAACATACATTTACAATAAACAGCTAAAAAAGAATTAAACAAGTACAAAGCCCAATAATACCAAATTTAAAATATTTAAAACTATCCCACCCCACCCCCAAGAGGCAGTCACAGCCCGGTTTGGTCAAATAGCCAGGTCTTCAAATCGTGGCGGAAGGTGCAGAGGTCAGGGGCCAGACGGAGGTGCAGAGGCAGCTGGTTCCACAGGTCGGGGACCGCCACAGAATAGGCTCGTCGCCGGAGGACTGCCAGCTGACATTGGCTTGCCGACGGGACCCCAAGGAGCCCCTGCCTGTGTGCCCGCACAGGGCGGTTGGCACTCGATATCAGCAGGAGTCGCTCCCTTAAATATTGTGGACCCATGTCGTGTAGGACTTTGAATGTTAAAACCAAAACCTTGAATCTCACCCGGAGTGCAACCGGCAACCAATGCAGGCCGCGCAGGAGGGGGGTAATATGGGAGAATCGGGTAACTCCCATCACCACCCGCGCGGCCGCATTCTGCACCAGCTGCAGTCTCCGGATGGTATGCAAGGGCAGTCCTAAATAGAGAGCGTTGCAGTGGTCGAGTCGGAAAGTGACAAGGGCATGAGTGACTGTACACAGGGCATCTCGATCCAGAAACAGGCGAAGCTGGTGAACCAGCCGGACCTAGGCAAAGCCCCCCCCGGCGACGGCCCCCACCTGCTCCTCCAACTGGAGCCATGCATCCAGGAGGACCCCCAGGTTCCGCGCCCTATCCACAGGGGGCAACACCACTCCCCCTATGGTCAACGGTGGACATTCCTGACTGGACCGAGATGCCGCTATGTACAGCCATTCAGTCTTGGCCGGGTTGAGCCGAAGCATGTTTCCGTCCATCCAGATCTGTACCGCATCCAGGCAGCGAGTCATCACAGAGAGGGCATCACTGATCTGGTACGGGGTGGAAATGTATAACTGGGTATCATCGGCGTACTGGTGATACCTCACCCCAAAACCATGAATGATCTCACCCAGCAGTTTCATGTAGATATTAAATAAAAGAGGGGAGAGGACCGACTCCTGGGGGACCCCCACAAGTGAGTGCCCTCGGGGCAGTCGCAATCAGTGTTGTCCCCTTGTCAACACTGATTGCGAATGCCCCGAGAGGTAGGAGGAGAGCCACCGAAAAACAGTGCCCCCCACTCCCAACCCCTCGAGGCGTTGCAAAAGGATACCATGGTCGATGGTATTGAAAGCTGTTGAGAGGTCTAATAGGACCAGGACAGAGGAAAAACCCCTGTCCCGGGCCCTCCAGAGATCATCCATCAGTGCGACCAATGCCGTCTCCGTGCTGAAACCAGGCTGGAAGCCCAATTGGTACGAATCTAGGTAGTATGCTTCATCCAGGAAGA
This sequence comes from Naja naja, assembly GCA_009733165.1. Taxonomy (NCBI): domain Eukaryota; kingdom Metazoa; phylum Chordata; class Lepidosauria; order Squamata; family Elapidae; genus Naja; species Naja naja. The sequence goes on along the minus strand of CM019148.1, from coordinate 259,257,776 downwards.
GTGGAAACTGCTGAGCCACCACACTCTCAACAACCTTCGCCAAAAAACGAAGGTTGGAGACTGGATGGAAGTTGTCTAACATGGTCGGGTCCACGGCAGGCTTCTTAAGGAGGGGCCTCACCACCGCCTCTTTCAAGGCGGAGGGAAAGACACCCTCCCTTAACGAAGCATTGACCACTGCCTGGAGCCAACCGCAGGTGACCTCCCTGGAGGCATAAGCCAACCAGGAAGGACACGGGTCCAACAAACATGTGGTGGAGCTCAGATGCCGCATAATCCTGTCGACTTCATCCTTGGAAACAGGATCGAACTCAGCCCAGATCACATCGGCCAGACTACTTGCACCCTGATCCTCAGACCACTGCAAAGTAGAACACAACCCGCCCCGAATCCGCTCGATCTTATCCGACAGATATTGACCAAATTCCTCAGCCCTTCCCCGGAGAGGGTCCACCGCCTCCCCCGGATGTAGGAGAGAGCGGGTGGCCCTAAACAGGGCGGCCGGGTGGTTATCTGCGGATGCTATGAGGGCGGAGAGGTAAGACCTTCTCGCCGCCCTCATAGCTACCAGGTAAGTCCTAATATGGGCTCTTAGCTGGGCTCGATCGGATTGGGAGTGGGTGGATCTCCACCTGCTCTCTAAGCCCCTCCGATGGCGCTTCATCCCCCGGAGCTCCTCAGTATACCAGGGAGCCACCCGGGATCCACGGCGTGTGAGGGGACGCATGGGGACAACCCTGTCGAGGGCATCCATAGCAGCCTGTTGCCAAGCGGCCGCCAGGTCCTCGGCAGAGTTGTGGGCAAGGGAAGTGGGAAAAGACCCCAGTTCCGCCTGGAACCTCTCAGGGTCCATCAGGTGTCTGGGGCGGAACCATCTGAGTGGCTCCTCATCCCAGCAGTGGGGAGCAGCCTGTTGGAAGACCAGCCGCAGGAGATAGTGGCCAGACCATGGGATGAGCAGTGTCGTACAACTGACCTGCCCTCTATCACTACACCACTGTTCCGAGACAAAAACTAGGTTGAGAGTGTTTCCCCCCTCGTGAGTCGGGCCTTGAATCAACTGGGTCAGGCCCATGGCCCCCATGGAGGCCATGAATTCCTGGGCCAAACCCAACGCCCCCTCCAGGGAAGGCAGGTTGAAGTCACCCAGGACCATAAGCCCTGGGAACTCCACCGCCACCCCCGAGAGGACGCCGAGAAACCCAGGCAGGGCTGCTGCCACACAGCTGGGGGAAAGGTATGTCAGCAGCAAGCACACCCAACTGCCAGGCCCCCACCTCAGGAGAAGGGTTTCACTCCCGCCTATCTCAGGAACAGTGACCTCCCTTGGAATCAGGGTCTCCCGAATAACCACAGCCACTCCACCACCCCTCCCCTGAGCCCGTGACCAGTGCAAAATCCGAAAACCTGGGGGGCATAAATCAACCAGAGGGACTCCTCCCTCCGGCCCCAGCCAGGTCTCAGTGATGCAAGCCAGGTCCGCAGCCTCCTCCTCAATCACCTCACGGAGGAGGGAAGACTTATTAGCCACAGACCTGGCATTAAAATACACCAGTCTGAGCCCAGGGGTCCCCGTTCCCATGCCGCCAGGGGAGGAGGTCATAGGGTCAGAGCGCGCCACCGCTCAAAGATAGCGGGAGCGCGCTCCCAACACATGATCTGGCCCTATGCCTCGTCGTCTCCTGCCGATCTCAACCACCCTGGGGATCGCAGTCCCCACCCCACACTCCGGGGCCCCACCAGCCCCCAACCCCCACCCTCTCCCACGAACCAGGCTGCAACCCACACTCCCGGAATCATTTCCCACCCTCCTCCCTAACCTGCTTAAAAATTTGTTTAAAAATTTAGCTAAAGGGGCCCTAGTGACCCTCTTTTTTGTTCTATTATCAGTATCATTTTAGAACAAAACAAATGTTACTTAATCAGTAGCAGGAAACCCTTAAACTAAACTAAAATATTAACAAAAGAATAATGAATGTTTTTTTTCCCTCGGCTTTCCCTTGAACCTGAATTTAATGAATAGAATGTATTACATAACAAAGAATACTAAAATCAAAGCAATTCACGTCAGAATTACATACTATTTTTCACTACAAGCTACTGACTATGAACTAGTAGAGAACACAGACATTCTTTTCATGTCCACTTATAATCTATCCAGCCATTCCTCATGAAAAATCCTCATTCTCAGTTAAGCTGCCTCTATAAACTATTGTATATACTTCTTGAATTTTGACTTATATTCTTATTACATATTATATTCTTATTTATGGTGCCAAATACAAATTCTCCCCCACTCACTCATGAAGGTATTGTGCAGAAAGCTGAGCTAACCTCTTCTAACAATAAATGGAAAGATACTATAAATATGTAGTTGATTGCTGGTCTAAGACCGTAATAAAGTTTATTCATTCATATGTAGTTGTTAATGAAGCCACTTTTGGACTTCTAAAATAAGAGACATGTAATTTTGATTTTGGGATTTGATGATTAGAATTGTATGAGATTATAGAAGTAATATAGATTCAAGGTCCTAGTATTAACATTCAAAGTCCTACGAGACATGTGTCCGGGTTATTTACGGGAGCGTCTACTGCCGGCATCAAATACCAACTGCCCTGTACAAACGCACAGGCAGGGACTTCTTGGGGTGCCGTCTGCGACTCAGTGTCGGTTGGCGGTATCCCTGGGAAGGGCCTACTCTGTAGTGGCTCCCACTCTCTGGAACCAACTACCTCTGGGGCTCCGCCTGGCCCCTGACCTCCGCACCTTCCGTCGCGACCTAAAAACCAGGTTGTTTGAACAGGCTGGGCTGTGCTGACTCCTTGGGGAATGGATGTATTATTTATTACGGGTTTTTTAGTTTTAATTTGGCTTGTTGCAATTTAATTCCATTTTAGCTAATTTAATTTATTGTGTTGTTTTTATCTGTGAGCCGCCCCAAGTCCTTTTGGAGAGGGGGTGGCATACAAGTCGAATAAATAAATAAATAAATAAATAAATAAATAAATAAATAAATAAAGGCTACTGTTAATTTTAGAGCAAAATTTTGATATTTTCTTTATCTGTAGCAAAAAAAAATTGAAATACATTCTTCCTTTACTTTCTCTCTTCTTTTTTTGCACTTTTATGTTGCTTTTTGTCTCTTTTTTACTTTTTTACTTTTTATTCATGTTTTTGGTACTTAATAAATTATGCCTGAAAAAAACCTATCTTAAACTAAAATAACACAGAAAAATGTCCTTAGATCATTACTTTAAATTGAGAGGTTATTTTCTTCTGCCACTTTAAAAAATATTAATTTTATCTGTACCATGGTACAAAATATTATAAAGTTGCATCTTCCAAAATTTAATAATTTGTCAGAGCTATAAGTTGAATCTCTAGTACATTCCTCCAGTACTGGAAAAATATTAATTCACAAATGTGTGGTCATTTTTCCAATCATGCCATATTGATAAATACGACTGCTCTGTGTTAACAGTACAGTCCAATGGAATTGACCATGTAATTGTAAAAACTACTGTATTTCAAATATAACAAAAGAAAAATGTTTTAAGCTTTTCAAGAGGTTTTGTATTAATGTCAAGGGATCAAGTAAATTAGAAGAGCAGCCCCGTAATCTTCACTTGTAAACCTTTCTAGGAAAAGTACACTTTCACAATTGTTGAAAGCTTAGCAAACTGTCCAGCCTAACCCTTATTTCTACCAGCATGTGATGGGAATGCTAACCTGAAAACGTTTTCTATTTATTATAAGCTGAAATTGTCCTGGAGCTGAATGATATAAATGCTGTCTACAGCTGCAACAGGGATTGACATCAATGGTGCCCAAAGCATAGCACCTGTTAAGAAATTGTCATTAAATAAAAAAGGGCTCTCTGGGGTTGGAGATTAGAAGAATCTCAGCAGATGGTAGTACTTGGCTACTCTGTCTGGGATTGGAAATAAAGAGGATTGAGACTACTGTATGTTTAGATGGAAGACTGTCAGGGAATACATGACTGTAGGCAAGACTTGGAACTTGAAAACCATCCCAGTAGCTAGTTATGGAAGATGACTCCTGAACTAATCGGGATATAATCATAACACACCTGACTTGATAACACTTTTATTTTCATTTACAGATGAAGACTACATATTCACTTCCTGAGAGAGATAAAAATACAATTGGGGAAGGTAGTGGAAGAAGAGAAGTACTGAGTACATAAATAACAGGAATATGCAGGTGTTTTTAGTATCCAATCCAATATATGTGATATAGATATATAGACAAGTAACTGTGATTGCCTGTGTGTCTAGTATATATATCACTATGCAATTAAGGACTTTTGTGCTTCTAAATAGACTCTCTTTTAAAATGAATTACAATCACTGAAAATGAGGGGGGGCTTTATTACTTCATTTTATGAATGTTCAATAGCATCAGAAGCCTTTGTCTTTAAATTGCTTATTTATAGCCTGTAATATTATCTGCTTGAAGTTGAGCTCAGCTACCAAAGTTTAGCTAGTCAGAGGGTATCTTTCCCTGGACATATTTATAAACTCATATTTCAAATGAGGTAAAGATCATTTTCCAATTGCAAAATAGCTTTGCTATTCCTCAAAAATGTTTTGATTCCACAAATGTTTCCATAAGAATCTCTAAGCACCATCCATCCATCCATCCAAATAAAAGTAGTTGCATAGTTACACATTATATTGCAGAATCACTACTCACCAAAGCAACTAAAATGTTTGAAAAGCAGAGAAGGCATAAGCAATTTATCGGCTCTGTTCCAAAGGGATCATGCATTTCCCTGCCACCAGAGACCGTACAAAAGTCTTTAACTTTTCTTTAAATCAGAGACAGAACTCTCAAGGATTTGTTCCAGATATAACTATTAGCATCTCTTCCCATTCTGCATTCCCAAGCAGACTCAAAAAGATTAAAGAAGTTGTCTCTGCCTTCCTTTTCCACTGTATCCCCCCCCACTTGCCCCCAATTACTCATTCCTTCTCTCTTTTCCATGCTCAGGAGTATAAAATGTTCATTTCTTCCAGCCAAGTGCAGATATCAGGAGGGAAGGAAATTTCCATTTCTTTCTTCACTGGATCTGAAGGGGTTTATGCCCTCATGGCCTTTTCTACTCCTTTCTCCACTGTCCCTGGTGCTGTGGTTGTGCAATACCCCCTTCCCACTCCCCAATCAGATCCATTTTCCCTCAGAACTGTTAACATATGCCAAGGCCAGAACATGCAGCTTGTCAGGAGGTATAAGTTGTGAGGATACTACAGCTGCAACTACTGAAAGAGGAGGAGACATGTACATCCTATTACTTCCCAGGAACTTTCTGACTGGGTAACTTCCCAAGTGAATGAAATATTCTTCTGCACTGGGTCAACAATATACACAACTTTGAATTCTTTCTTCATCCATCAAAACAGGGAGTGATACAATACAAGTATTTCAGATACAAAGATGACCTTCCAACATTAGGAGGGTAGAGGAGAACAGGATGTATCTTCAGTGTGGGTAGAAGCTAAACATAAAACAGGATTAGACTAATGTGTGTAAATATAAGAAACTCTTCAGTACATTTGGTATCCAGGTATGTCCAGGGGAGAAGTTCTGTAGAAAGCCACATGTGGATTTCAACAGCAATGGGAAGGCCTTCCAGAAATGCCTGTTCTTAAAAACCTAAGTAGGAGGCCTAGCATGATCTACATGATCTTTGAAATGGTGCTGAATGGTCTGAGTTCTGGAGAAAATGGGAAGACTCTGGGATGGGAAGGAACTAGGAAGCATTAAGTAGCAGGTTCGGGCAGTGACTGTAGGTGTGCTGAAATGATGACATCTAGTTAAAGATATGAATTGATTTAGTGAACTTGGCCTCAGTAAACTATTAGGTCAATTGACAGTTAACCTAGTAATGCAAGTGGCATTTGTTCTCTCTGTTTACCATCTTACTGTGTATGATGGGCACAGAATAGGTGACTCTACATCCAAGAGTTGATATAGAGATTTCCAACAATGTGCTGCAAAGTGTATGAGCCTCTATCAGAAATCAGATGATTGAGCAAGCTATGTTTTTGGAAAACCTGTCAAATAAAATAGACAAGTTGTCTCAGAAGCTACAATAAAGAATCAAATAGGCCAGCTTAGAGCCAGGTCAGGCATCGCTAAACAATCCAGGCCCTAGACACATGATAGGCCAGTAATAAAAGTTTAAGGAAAATGTGTCCCAAGATCCCTGATAAGATGAATTTGAGATAGATGGAGCCACTTATGATGCCCCAAATACCAACCTCAGGGGAATGGCCCAGAGTTACCTTGTGCTAAGGCAGGCAGCCAATAAATTTGCTAAAAAATAAACCAACCAACCAACCTAGCAATCAGGCACCTCAGGCTTGCATGCAGCTGGAGGCAGCATGAGCATCTGAATCTAGGATCTTCTCCCCAGCCCTCTTCAATTAATATTGAATAAATGTCAATGAATTGAAATATAATTTATCAAGATTTATAACAACCTAATAAAGAAAAAAACCCAACTCCTTAGAACCTGGACCAGCTGATGACTTATTTAGATTTCTGGACTGAGATATGACTGCCCACTTTGGACTCTGGCTCTTTGAAATTCAACAGTGGGTAAGCTTCCCAAAGATTTGGGAATTTGCTCCTACTTATGTGCACGAATGCCTTGGTTGCTGCTGCCTGTTTTTGCTAAAGCCTAAGTAACACTCCTTTCAAACTATTTGGTGTTTCTGCACACATGGCCTGGGAGAGGACACTGAGGAGAGGAGAGCCAACATCACTCCAGTTGGTTTGACATAAGAGGCATGGTGTGGTAGAAAGAAGAATCAATATAACTTTAACATGAGATCATAGTAAGACATGGAAAACAAGACGGTTCATCTTAAATTTCCAAAGTATCCATCTGGCTAGCTATCAAGGAAGAGATAACAGGTTTTTCCCATCAGAGGAGGGATATATAGTTGTTTGTTTTGATGCAGCTCTCTTTGTTCCCAACAAAAGAGGAGGAGGAAAATGCAGGACTCCTAAAGATAATTTATTTGAGCTGGCACAAATGGTCTCATGGATGCCTCATGGAGTATAGATTACAGATGTTAGAGAAGAAATGTCCTCTGCAGCTCCAAGCATCTCGCAGGAACAGACACTTAAGGATTGGGTGGGGGGGGGTTGTGAGGGATGTGACAAAAGGTTTATAGGACAAGTTTGTAGGACAAAAAATATGATCTTATGTGACAAAACATTAATCTGTTCTGGAACTAGAAATGTAAAATATATAAAAGGGAAAAAAGGGAAAAGAATTGTGCTTGTTAAACAAGCTAGTTAACTGGTCCATGTTGAGTGCACCAATAAGGCATTGGTGACCTGATTCATGAACAACAGGTTTGAAAGAGGATCTATTAATAGTTGCTTAATCTCAGGTTATTCTCTTGTAGTAATGGGAGCAGTGATCTGACAACCTCTCTTCATTTCACCAACAATAATCAGACTTTCTCACTTTCCAAACTAAAAATGTTTAGATAAATTTATTGTATAGAATTAGGAAGCCCTATAATAGAAGAAATACTCAAACTAAAATAACAAAAATAAAACCCCAATCCATTTTTTTTATAGCTTCAGGGTTTAGTTCCAAGGTTTGAACTTGTGCATTCCCATTTTTCTAAAGCAACAATTGTGTCACTATTCACTTCATGGTTTTGAAGGTTTCTGTGATCTTCTCCATGTTTAGAAAATGACTTACTTTGGCAGCAGAAACTTTCACCTTACTAGTCTCTAAAGCAGCCGTGGGCAAACTACAGCCCGGGGGCCGGATCCGGCCCGTTCGGCTGTTCTATCCGGCCCGCGGAGCCGAAAGAGCGGAGGGTTCTCTTGCTCTCCCAGAAGGCTACATGAAGTAATTTAACTTTGAATTTATATTAGTTCACACAAACACTCCATCCATGCTTTTGTTCCGGCCCTCCGGTCCAGTTTAAGAACCCATTGTGCCCCTCGAGTCAAAAAGTTTGCCCACCCCTGCTCTAAAGGAATCATTGGATTAAAACTATATAGGTTATGATTACTGAAAATGTGGGTAGTAGCTGATTAATCACTGACATTTTATCTGAAAAACTCAAGCTATTAAACAGAATAAAAACAGAAAAATGTAAGCTCGCTTTACTTCGCTCTGTAAGCACAGCAATAGAAGTCTAGTAAAGATGATATTGTTTTCATCACAGTGATGCTCACCTATAATCTATAATCCAGGCCTCCATTACATCTACCCACAGGTACTATAATTAAGGTAACCCATGCAAATGATCCACTTAAAGAAAAGATAACATTGTAAGAGAGAAAAACACAGCCTTCTACAAATCAGCACTAATGGGAGATAAGAAGCTTTCTTTGTGTGTACCTATCTAGTGTTTACCGTTGTTTCTTATGGTAATTATGCCTTCTAGGTCCTTTCACAAAGTCAAATCCTCAATCTAATTTCATTATGTGATTTATAAACATGAAGAAAACTGTGTGCATGTAATAATGAGTTACTAACAACAAATAGCAGATTGAGAAAGGTAAGGAAGGAAGAAGACAGCAAGGCAAGGCAATGTTTAATCATGTATACAACTAGGAATCTATACACATTCAGACTGAACTCCCAGACCCAGACAAACCACAATGCCTTCCAAGAGAGTGAAAATACTGGCATTTCTTCGATGGGGAAAGGCAACAGAAGTCAATGACAAACCACCTATGTATTATTTCCAAGAAATAATGTCTACGTAGTTGAGCTCAAGTTGAAGGGATCTTCACTAATCAGCTTCTGCAATTCAGGCCAGAAGGCTCATTAATCTTCTAGCCAAGTATTTACTAAACTTGTATATAGCAGCTCAGGGAGTATACCAAAAGAGAGAGGTATTATGGTATAGAGGTTAAAGTATTGGACCAGGAGCAAAGAGCAACGAATACTAACCTACTATCAGCCCTGGAAGTTTACTAGGCAACTTTGGGCTAGTTACTCATTCTCAGCACAAGCCATCTCACCAGGTTAGGGAGAAATAGAATGAGGAACTCATAAACCATTTGAATGAAAGGCAGAATGTATAAATTAACTAAATAAACACTCAAAGATAAGTTTAATTGGCATATAAAATTCTATGTAATTTTAGAACTTTTCAATTCTATGCTAGCAAAGCTCAGCAAACTTGCTATACAACCAACATAAAATCTTTTTTTTTTAATTACATTTATATGCCGCCCTTCTCCGAAGACTCAGGGCGGCTTACAATTTTTTTGGGATACAACCCAGTGTGCTCAGCAATAGCCTTCATTCCATTGTATATGCCTGCTTATTACTAAGCGGCATTTTTTACAAAGTCAGCTTATTGCCCCCAACAATCTTGGGTCCTCAATCTTGGTAATTTAAAAATTACATTATACATTCGTTTGTCTGGTGAATAGAGTTTTGAACAATATTAAGCTTTCTACTTCCTTATCAATTTAGATGCAAAATGCACCTTTCTAATTCAGTAAGTAACAAAGGAAAATAAAAGGCTGGATTTTGAGGATGTTAATTATTCAAACAACAAACTGACCGAGAATATTTCAACTATAAACCTTTTTTTCTTTTCTCTAGCCTGCCACTAATCCAGCACTCGAATCAGTTATTTTTTGCTCCACTTCATAGTTCCAAGCATTATGTGGCACGTCCTATAAAGAATGCTACATTTCCTGAAAGCAAAACAGAGAATGAAAAAGCCATGCGGTTATTACGAACCATTCAATGCTTCCCTCTTTCTAAGGAAGAAGGAAAGTCAGAAATAAATGGTGGAGTGGGGGCAGGGGAGGAAGCACCATTAAAGAACACAAGCTGCTGCTAACTGCAGCTGTGTTCAATCTATTCAGGCAGAAAGAACCAGCTATTTTTACATACTTGCATTATCAAATTTGTTTCAAACATTTCAAACAGGAAAAATTATCTCAACTTACTGCTTTGTTGCTGTCCTGCCCTAGTCACTCATTTACCCGTGGCAATCATTAACCAGCCTTCTTTTGCCGTACTACTTCCATACAAAATGTAGGAAAAACAGAGTGAACTACACTTACTTTTAACATACAATTGTTTTCACTAAGAATGAAAAGGAAAAAAAAACCCTTCCAAAGAACCCGTGTGATCAAAATTACTCTTTCGCTGTGGCTAATATCACAATGCTCCTTTATTCCCTGCTCTGCTTCCTGTTGGCTCTGCCCATGTGCATATACACACAAAAACTATTTCAAGCATTTCAAGAAAATTTTTACCTGGGGTTTTGGTGGAAAATTCCACTCACCAGGTCCATAATTGGCCAGGGTTCCAATCTTCCAACTCTGTTCAAGCTACCAATTGAGTCATTCTTAAAAAGTAAAGAGGCACAGCGGCACTTGGAAAGTGGGTAGTTGTATGACTGAACAGATGAATTTGTTCAAAATGAGTTCTGCAGACAATGTTATTCCCATATGAACAATATTAATCCTCTCTACAGATTTAAGGAGTGAAGAAGGGAGCTTAAAAGACAGCAGCCAAGGAAGGATAACAAAACAGGCAACAGGGAACTACCTCAGTAGGGATGATTGTTTGATAAATAACATATCTCTGTTATAAGACCAGCTAGAGACTGTCCTTCAGAGAAATAAAAATTTAATTTTAAATAAAAGTGGTCTCAACAGTGCTGATATGAATGGGATCAATATGCCATTAGGTGTTGAAATAGTTACATTAATAGCTATATAATCATACTAATGTGATCAACATGGAGAGAGTGAGAGCAGGATGGGAATGGAAGAAACTCAAATTGGCTTCAGAGGATTAGCGCTAATTTGGTCTAGTGATTAAGACACCAGGTTAGAAAATGGGAGACCGTGAGTTCAAGTCCCGCCTTAACTATGAAAGCCAGCTGTGGGCCAGTCACTCTCTCTTAGCCCAACCCACCTCACAGGGTTGTTGTGGGGAAAATAAGTGGAAAGTATATATGTTCACTGCTTTGAGTTATTTGTAAAAAAAATAAAAATAAAGGTGGGAAGCCAATAAATAAATTAACATTGAGAAGTGTTCTAGCCACACTGCATACCTATAGCTGTGACCAAAAGAAAATCTCCTTAAATTGCATTTTTTATTTCCAACACTACCCTGACTCCCATTAATTAATTTCCAATAAATGAGCCACTCCCACAGGTGATATATTAAGAAATGTAATAACAATGTCACTATACAACATATCTGAGAAGGAAACACCTCTAAAATAACAGCTGTTGATTCTCAAGTTCATGTTCTGTCAGTTCCAGTGCCTGACTTAGTCCCAAATATACTGAATTATATGACCTCTTGAACTCAACTTTTAAAAACCTCAGATAGTAATGATGCCCAATACTTGGAAGAAAACAAATTTAGACTCATGTTGAGTAGAAACAGAACAGTGAAAGAACCGACTTTTCCCCAGTCTTATTTTAAGACATATGATCTCAAAGTTTCTAGAGTCAAAGTTCAAATGGTTGTAATCAGGCACCACACCCTTCTCTCAACCAGCTGATCCATTAACAAGTCAATGGAACTTGCAAGATAGCACTACATTTTGATTTTTTGTTATGTTTGAATCTACAGCCTCAAATCCTTGTCTTAAAAGCCCTGAAGAAAGATACAGGTAGTCCTCAAGTTACGAATAGAGCCTGCCTATTCCATTCGTAACCTGAGGATTTGTGGGAGTAAATCTTGTACCTTTAACAGGATCACTCCCTCCTTTCACCCATTCATTTGTTAATAGAATGTAAGGCTTGTTAAATGCATATGAGGTATTTCAGGGTGGGGAAGGCCATGGGGAGGGCCTGGTGCTGGAACAGGCCACCTACTTAAGACCACCCAGGGCCTCCCCGACTCACTGAAATACTTCATACTCTCCACAATTGCTTCCCCCCCATCCAACCTGCCATGCCGGGTAACTTACCATGAGAAGATCTAGCAAGCTGCCTGCTTTCCAGCCTCTCAGCTGCGCGCACCCCTCTGTAGCTCTGTTTAGACCTGCGCAGGCCTCACCCGGCTCTTTACAGGCAGAAGTGGAGGTTCAGAGGGGTGGGAGATCTATTTTGGCTGGCAAAGTGCAGATCAAATGTTGCAGAGTTTCTGCCGTTGTTTGTAAGGGCAAACAACTGCTGTGGTACTGCAAGATTCGTAGTTTTGGGACTTGTTTGTAGACACTAGGGGCGCTCATCACGTAACTTCAAACGTTCGCTAAGGGAACGCTGGTAACCTGGGGATTACCTGTATTTTCCTTACCAAGGGCAATATGGTACTCTTCTAATGATTATGACTAGATCTTCCATTACCCACATAGTTAGGGCATACTAAAATGTAGCTGCAAACTACTGATTTTCATGAATCAGCAAAGTGAGTCTTTGGATGGCTTTCTAGTTTACACATGAACATTCCAACTGAGCTTCTCTTGAGGAAAACAACTTTTTCTACCATAGACAAGATATTACCAACCAGTAGTACCAGAAAAAGATCCAAAAGGAAATGACACACTAGGATGTTTATGGAGATTCTCGATCATCCAGGACATGGTTGTCCCAACGTTGCTTTTCAAAAGGCAGCTAGACTTTCTTGGTTTTTCCCTTGAAAAATCCAGCTGCCTTTTCAAAAGCACCCTTGGGACACACCAGGGTATTAAAAAATGAATATTGTCAACAAAAAGAAGATTCAAAAGTTTCTGATTTATTCTGCACTATCAAACCACTATAACGTATGGGGACATGTTCTATTGATAAAGGAGAATGTTTGTAGCTCAGGGCTGAAATGAGGGGTCCTTGGTGTTCTCTGAGCTTGGTTTTTTTTGTTTTTTTGCAGATGTTTCATTACCCAAACCAGGGGTCCCCAAACTTGGTAACTTTAAGACTTGTGGACTTCAACTCCCAGAATTCTCCGGCCAGCTCTGAAGTCCACAGCTCTGACTGGCTGGGAATTCTGGGAATTGAAGTCCACAAGTCTTAAAGTTGCCAAGTTTGGAGACCTCTGACCCAAACTGATGACTTTACCTAGTTTGGGTAATAAAATATCTGCAAGAAAACAACCAAGTTTAGAGAGCACCAAGAACCCCACATGTAGTATTGTTCTGAATGTTACTATGGTATTGTAGGATGAAAAAACCCATATGCCACACTGGTCACACACCTCATTCCTTGACATCCACATGTTCTATCAAGATGGCTACTGAGGAAGAAAAATCTTTCCTGTTAAATGTAATAAACCAATGAAGCAAAGGCAAACAAATAAATGACTGGTCAAATATTTTTCTAGTTTTTTGGAGCTCAACAACTTTGTTCTAAATTATGCTGAGAAATGGAAAGCTCATCTGGAGAAGAAGTTGAAACATTTCCCACTTTTTTCTGGACATTGGACACATAATTGAGAAATCCTTCCCAGCAGGAAATTACAATAAGAGAAAGCATTACCTGTGGATTACTTGCCCCACAATCACAATTTTGTAGTCTAACTGCAGAAAACTGGCCTAGGCTAAAAAATAAATAAATAAAGGGCACAACAATACTAGGTTTATAACCAGAGCCTCATTCTGAGGAAGTAATTTTCACACAGAGGTGTGTGTGTGTTAACAAAACAAACAAAACATCGAGGAGAATTTAGAGAATATGTTTACTTTAAATTTAAAACATCATCTGAAGGGTTCCAAGTGTTTTTAATTTGGCACACAAATTGGCATAAAATAATTTTTAAAATATGACTGAAAGGAGAGCAGGAAACAATTTTTAAAAAGGTATGGGAGTTGATTTTGTAAGTTGATTTTGTAAGCTTGCCAAATCAGCAAGCAAACACATTCCAAAGATTCATAACTAGGAAAAGCGCTGATAACAATAAGTCAATTAGCAGCCAGATTAAATGCAACCATTCAGGAAAAGGTTTCCTTCCTTTGTGACTTCACTATGGTAGAATTAAGAAGAGGACGCTGTTCTCCCTATGAAAAAATATTGATAACATTCTCTGTTTCGGGTCTCCTTCCATAATAAAATGTCTTTGTAGCAATACATTTTTAAGAATCCACATTAACAAAGAAAAAGAAATGTGCTGAAGTTGTTTTACTTACAGCTACAACTACCACTTGGGGAACAAGTGGCATTTAAATTAAGGATAATTTTCCTACTCTTAGAACCAACTGTTAAAAGTTGCAGCCAGTTTGCTAAATGAGCAAGAATAGGAAAGGGAGCCAGCAAGAAGCCTTAGGGCATGTGTATAACTGTAGATTTGGAATGGACATGTGGTATATCTACATTATCTGCACAGTAATTTAAATTAATATTATTAATCAAGTATAGCAAATCAGATTAATATACTTATATACAGTGTATTACACGATCGACTTGATCCATTAAGACAAAAGTGCACAAACATAAAAGTCAGGGCATTATCTGCTTCCAAAAATCTCTGTGTAGTTTCCAATAACCCTTCTAAAATTAATTCCAAATGGTGATTTTTAATGTTCAAAAATGGTGAAATTATTAAAAATTTGAAGGAATCATACTAACTGTAGTAAATTAATCCAGTGCTATTATACTATTACATTTAAAATGAAATCCATTTAAATGTGTGTCCTGATGTCATTCGGGAAATCTTTTTTTGGCCCATCCATAAAATTATGCACCCTTGTTCTGAGAGAAAACTGCAATTCCAAATGCATAACTTCCATTCCATTATGTATTTCTAATACTTATAAAACTGATTCGGTTACAGAATAATTTCTCCTGCTGCTTATAAAGCAATGGGAGACATAATAACCTACCCTGCCTTCTTACCACATGGCACAAAGTAATACTTGTATTTATTTATTTTCTATATATAAATGGTTGGCTTCGTCCAGACATCTTCTAACAGGCTATTTTTTTTTTCTTTTCTCTCTTCCTTGCAATCAAAATTAGGAGAACAATTAGAATACAAAGCCTATTAATCCTTGTGCAAGAGAGTGCAGGGCTTATGTTCAATGTTTACATCATTCATGGGTTTAATTAAGTGACTCCCAAGTGGTAGGAAGAGCAATGCCAACATTCCCCACATGTACATTATGTTGTGATTTTTAGCAGCAGGTCACATCAACACTTCCACGATACCAGGAAGTATAACTCAAACCAGATGAGCAAGTGTATTTACATTTAAACAAGTTCTTATAAAGATAAAAGCCTGCAACACTGCTTCAAAGAACAGGTATTTCCAGTTGCTGGGAAACATCAAGTCATCTCAGGCTGGGGTTACAGTCCTTTTAAAAAAAAACCAGATCACAAGTAACAAAAACTTCTTTATCTCTTCAACTGTGAGACTTTCTTTATTCTTATCCCTAATTCCAGAGAGGCTCACTCATTATACAAGATACTCAGCCCAGCCCCCACTCCTTTTAAAAGCCTTGTTTCAAATAAGCTCAATCTGCTAATTTGTCTTCTCAGAATGATAAATTCCTCTTCTATTCTTGTTTCATTCTTCATGCCGGTTCCAGTTGGCGGTTCATTTAAAATATATTCTCAAGGATTCCTTTAACACTTCAGATTTAGAAGGAAATAATGAAATAACTTGCTCTTTGCAACCCAGAAATAAAAAGAGAGGAAGATATGTGATGCAAGTCAGGATGATAATCATCAGTAGGATGAAATAGCTTTTCTGGATACGGCAATTTTCCTTAACACTTCTCCGATAACTTATCAAGAGGCTATTTTCAGCAAAACAGGCAATGGAAAAGGAAGGGAAAGAGAAGTAATGATTAATATAAATTCTTTAATAATCTAACAAATTTATGTTGCCTTCAAAATCTGGGAGAAAACAATCTCTAAAATAGATATTTAAATTATGATGCTAGTACATAAATAAAACCAAAAACAAGATAAAGCCTTCAGGTGATCTGGTTTATAATTTGTTTAAGGATGCTAAGGAAATGCTGGCAGATATGGCCTCTATGATAGATACCAAAAAATACTTACATTTTATTTGTCAAGCGATTATAAGATAACAGGTATAAGTATAAACATAGTTATGAATACATGAAATGGATACATATAAGAAAAATAAAAAGAAACAATAGGACAGGGACAGTAGGCACGTTGGTGTGCTTATGCACGCCCCCTACAGACCTCTTAGAAAAGGAGTGAGGTCAATAGTAGACAGTCTAAGGTTAAAGTTTTTGGGGTTAGGGGAAGAAACCACAGAGTCAGGTAGAGTATTCCAGACACTGACCACTCTGTTGCTGAAGTCGTATTTCCTGCAATCAAGTTTGGTGCGGTTTACCTTGAGTTTGTATCTATTGTGTGCTCTTGTATTGTTATGGTTGAAGCTGAAGTATTCATTGACAGGTAGGACATTGCAATGTATGATTTTATATAGTATATTTAGATTGGACCTACGGCGGCGTAGTTCTAGGTTTTCTAGGTCTAGAATTTCAAGTCTGGTGGCATAAGGTATTCTGCAACGAGTAGAGGAGTGGAGAACTCTTGTGAAATATTTCTGGACTTTCTCAACTGTGTTAATATCAGATATGTGATATGGGTTCCAGATTGATGAGCTGTATTCAAGTATTGGTCTGGCAAATGTTTTGTATGCTCTAGTTAGTAGTGTGATATTACCAGAGAAAAAGCTACATAGGATTAGGTTAACAACTCTTAATGCCTTTTTGGCTATGTAGTTACAGTGGGCTCTAGCACTTAGATCATTAGAGAGGAGTACTCCAAGGTCCTTGACAGAGTTTGGCTCATCAACAAGGTCTTGACTATTCAGTTTGTATTTTATTTTCTGATTATTTTGGCCAATATGTAAGACAGAGCATTTATGGACTCATTCTACAGAAAGAAACAATACAACTTCAGAAATAAAACATAGATCCTGTCTTCAAAGACTAAAGATTTGGAGAATCAAGAAAGAGTAATGTTATCTTTCCATAACTTTCAAGCGGCCTGGATCTTGAAGAGAGGTATAATGGTTTGAACATGGGCACTATTCTAACAATGGCTTTCGTTTCTTCCAGAAGCTCCTTCATCAGATAAAAAATCTGGAAAACAGTTCATGAGGAAGCTTCTAAGGGCAAACTGGGTAGGAAATTGAAATACCAGACTTTTTCTGGGAGTACCAGGGCACACCATGACATTGAGAAAAAACAGAATACACTACCATTGGGGATTTCCCTTTTATCTTACTGGTTTACAGAACAAAGTTTTCCCTGCTTAAAAGATAGAATTATGTAACCTACTGATCTTAGTACTGGTGTTCCAAAACATTTGGCACAAGAGGATGTTAATGTAGATCAGCAAAGAACTCTTGTTAATGAATGAAAATTGTAATACTGCTTCATAATATTTGCTCATGTCCTAAAATACTTTTGTCAGTCTTACGTTTGTAGAACAGATATTTGATGCAAGAAATCTTGCTCTAAACTTAATCCTAAATCATCTTAACAGATTCCCATTTCATGGGACATTTATATGTTTCTTATGTTTGACAGTAGTAAGTGAAATTGAAGGAGGATTAAAATTGCTTAGTTACAATGTATTTTTTTTATTTCCTTGGTACTTTGATATAAATATTACATAATATTTCTGCTCGGCCAGAATGGATAAAATTTTCAATTTATTTCCACAACCTCCAATGATCTGAGTATTAAGTGAAAAGATCTAAGATCAACAAATTGCTTTAAAATGTCCAAGAATGTACATTTAAAAAATCCAATCTTAAATCCACCAATTTTATCAAACAATTTTCATTAGCAGATCTATCCAAAGGATACAGCATATTTGTCCTGTCATTCAGTGCCTTTAATGGAAATGTCTCTTCATAAGAAATTAGCAGAGCCTCTCATAAATACCCAGCAAATAATATTCAACACTTACTAAAGAAGGGTAGCAAATTAAACAAACAAGATTGCCTTCAGAAAAATTATTTGCTTTTGATTTTTGCAAGATGGATTGTGTTATTAAAACATTTCAGATATCAGCAATGTGAAACGTGTTATAATCATCTTTATATCAGCACCAACTGCTTTTTTACAGCAGATGGTATATTTTGGGCCAATCTACAAGCACTCTCTCTACACACACATACCATCTTTATTCTTAAGGAGTTGATCTAATAATAATTCTAGCACAACAAAAAAGCCCAGACCATATACATTTCTTAAGTACTGTATAAGTACTGTAAATTTTTACTTGCTTCCCAGGCTAGCAGCATTTCAAATTGCTGATGTATGAGATAAAAGTGGGAGTAGGAAGGTTTAGTTATTTGATTTTATTTTGCAAAAGAAAAGGATCTAATACAGGTAGTCCTCTACTTACAAGTGCATTTAATGACCGTTCGAAATTACAATGACACTAAAACAGTGCTTATGACCATTTTTTGTAGTTATGACCTTTGCAGCATCCCCATGATCATATGATCAAAATTCAGATGCTTGGCCACTAGTTCATATTGACAGACAGTTAGTGTCCCAGGGTCATGTAATCCCCTTTTGTGAACTACTGACAAACAAAGTCAATGGGGAAGCCAGATTCACATAACAACCAGGTTACTAATTTATCAACTGCAGCAATTCACTTAACAACTATGGCAATGTCAAAAAATGGAGCAAAACTCACTTAACAAATGTTTCATTTAACAACAGAAATTTTGGCCTCAACTGTGGTCATAAGTCAAGGACTACACGTAGTAGAAAATGTCAGCAGCACTGAGAGGGGAAAACAAGATGAAGTCAATTTCATTCCATTTATATTTGCAACTCATTTTTAAACTGAATATTGTTCAGATCATTGTTATGCTGTAAAACATTTTATGTGTTATAAAAACACTTTAAAAAGCTATTTTTTTTTAAATTACATTTATATGCCGCCCTTCTCCGAAGACTCAGGGCGGCTTACAATTTTTGGAGCACAACTCAATGCGCTCAGCAATAGCCTTCATTCCATTTGTATCAGATAGTATTTAAAGCTTTGTTTTAAAGTTCCAAGCAAACTTACATGCAAGTCAAAAGACTAGTATTTGGAATCCCAATCTGGGGACTCAAAACAGAAAGTGTCACTTTAGTAATACATAATCAGTAATACATAATCTAATCCAAAAGCTTTTTGTTTATTGTCCTGGAGAAAAATCCGTCTGTGTGGTCACTAAGAGTAGACACTGACTTGATGGTAATGCAATTAATCATCAAATCATTTTTTTTGCTTAAAAATTTTGCCAGGTACAGACACTTCAGATAGAAACATCTGAGGCATGTAGAGCAGATGGACTAATGAGATCACACTGTTTGGCTTAAGTTTACATTTGGCTTATAATCAAGTGGAAAAACAAGGAAGTGTATGCATGTGCAGCACATATACAAAGTATGTGAGAAACAAACATTTTAAGAGAGAGACAAGAGCATAGCTAGAACTTGACAGAGAAGGCCAGGAGCCCCCATACTCAAATTAGAAGCACATTGAAACTGACATGGGCATGCTGAGGGAAACCTGGATGCTGCCACTTTTAAAAAATTGAAAACAAGCTCATTTGTACCCAGATACAGTACACATTACAGATATGATAGCGAGTCAGATTCCAATTAATTGTGTTTAAATCCTACTGAAATCAACATTTATATTATCCATGCTTTTAAGACCAATTTCAATGGGACTAAGGAGAAATAGTTTGAACTGGATTCAATCTATAGGTTTTTAAATATATATATTAAGGAGGCTCTCGATTTCAGTTCTACATTGATGTATAATCACTGGTATTATGTAGCATGCTATTCTAAAAAGTAATATATTTGGGATAACCAAACCAGAAAATGAATGGCTGGCATATTCAAACATGTGCCTTTTGGAGACAAAAGCATCTTCTTGTTCTAATTGTCAGTATTTTCACACTACATTATCAATTCCAGGTCTTTTCAAAATGCTTCAGGAAATTAAATAATTTATTTGATACCTGCTGCACCCATTTTCCATATAGTTGTGTGAACTGTAACTAAACCATGCATACTTCCCCAAATATTTAGTTACACGAAAACCTACATATGACTCAGGTGTATTTGTTGTTGTAATTAAAATTGTACTTAAGAAAAATGAATTTGCAATGCATAGAAACTGTGCATGTTGAGTAGTAACCCGAAATTTATTTTGCATTTTTAATTTTCATTTCTAAAATACGTTATAAATATACATATTTTGATTGAAACTTTCTGAATTACATAAAGGAAGGATACTCTGCTAATTTCATTCAAGGAGTGAAATGTGTTATAGTTAGGAAATCTTGGTTGCAGTTGGTGGTTAGCAGGAATACAGCATCTTTTCTAGTTTCTTAAAATGTAAATGGCAATTATGTAGCCAACACCGAGGGAACTCTGGCTTGATTATTTTAAATGCAGTTCTTGAAAGAGACTGAGAGAAACCTGTAATTTTCATGCTGTAAGTGATTAGCTGCTAAATTGACTTTCAGGGCATCCACCACATGTGCTCCTCAATCCACCTCCTCTGTCTTTGTAATATTTATTGAACAACTTCAAATGATTTTGCTCTGTTACTTTCATTCTCTTTTTAAGAAAAGAGGAGCCTTACAAAAATCTAAGGTTCCTTCAACTGTTTTCAATCACGAATCAATGAAAGTTGATTCTTGGCTATTTGTATCATGATTGTCCAATAATAGCACACTAAAATATTGTTGCAAAGTGCTTTAAAACTTTAAAGCTCAAGCATTATGGTGGAGAGGCTAAAAGTACCTGGTTCTACCGTAATAACTAATCTATTACCACAAAAGAAAAAGTTAAGATGAAAATCTGAATATACTTATATAACATTTTGCTTTGCCAATATTCAAACTGGAGAGCCAATCTGGTGTACTATAGCTAGTCCTCAACTTACAATCACAACTGAACCCAAAATTAAATGAGGCATTTGTTAAGTGAGTTTTGCCCCATTTTATGACCTTTCTTACCTCAGTTAAGTTAATCACTGCAATTGATAACTTAGTTGTTGTTGTTGCTATTATTATTATTATTATTATTATTATTATTATTATTATTATTATTATTTAGACTTATATGTCGCCCAACTCCCAAAGGACTCCGGGCAGCTCACAGTAAAAACATAAAAAATTACATTTATTAAAAAAAATTTAAAAACAATTTAAAAACAACAAACAACAGAAGGGCAGATCTCGCGAGATCTCAGTCGCGAGATCAACAGCCCCATGCCTGCCAGAAAAGCCAGGTTTTGACTGCTTTGCGGACGATCAGTAGGGTGGAGGCAGTCTGGACCTCGGGAGGTAGCTGGTACCAGAGAGCCAGAGCAGCCACAGAGAAGGCCCTCCCCTGCGGGCCCGCCAGCCGGCATTGTTTAGCTGACGGAACCCAGAGAAAACTGACCCTGTGGGATCTTACCGGTCGCAGGGAGACGCAGGGTAGGAGATGATTCTGGAGATAACCTGGTCCTGAGCCATATAGGGCTTTATAGGTAATGACCAACACCTTGAATTGCACCCAGTTGTTAAGTGAATCTGATTTCCCCATTGACTTTGCTTGTCAGACGGTTGTAAAAGGTGATCATATGACCTTGAGACACAGCAACGGTCATAAATATGAACCAGTTGCCAAGCATCTGAACTTTGATCATGGGAATTTTGATCATGGGGATGCTGCAAAGGTCATAACTGAAAAAGTCATAAGTCACTTTTTTCAGTGCCGTTGTAACTTTGGTCACTGAAAGAACTGTTGTAAGTTGAGGACCACCTGTAATAAAAAAAACAGTACACCTTGAGGTCCAGACCTGCCATAGGCATCCAGGCATGCAGGTGACTTTAAGACAGCCAATCTCACATGCAGGAAGAAGACATTGGCAAGCAACATCTGAAAAAGTTGCCAAGGAAACTGCTGGGAGGCAAAATTCCCTTGGAGAAACAAAAATCACACCAAATCTTATTACCTTGTAATGTTGGCTAGAGTTGATCACAATCAAATAAGAAAAATCAAATACGTTATTAGCCTTCTCAAAAATATCCTTGTTCAGTTAAGCTAGGTTTGAGGAGAGAAAAAGATCTGTGTTTTTTATGTACCACATGCTCAAGTATTACTGATACCCGGGGTGGGATGCTACTGGTATAACAACTGGTTCGGTTATCGCGTGCTTCGAGTAACACAGCTGAGGAGCAGCAATCCGCTCTTCCGCTGATCAGCTGGGATGATAAAGGTCAGTACAGCACAGGGGGAGACGGGCCCACATGATTCTCGGAGAGAACCAGTTCACTCCCAGCTGATCTTTGGAGCTAGGGATTCACCCGGACCAGTCCAAACTGGCAGAATCCCACCCCTGCTGATACCAGAGATTTTTGTAAGTGGAAAGAGAAGGATGAACCACCCTAATAATGAATTCCCAGAGACAGCTATATTGCAACAAGTAACAAATGCAACACAGCTGGCAGGTATATAGTGAGAGTGCTGGAGAGTGCTATTCCATGTGACTAAATGCTGCCCATCATAACATTTCCAGATGTATACATTCCCTAGGGACTGCAGGAATTAAAATAATAGGCAGTGTGACTGCAGGAATTAAAAATAATAAAACTAAATTAGGACCTGTGCAATAGTTTATTATATAAATTATTGTTGTATGAAAGTGAAAGGGTCCAGGTTCTAAAATAATGAAGTTTGGGCCCTGAACAAAAACCCCATTCACATCTGTAGCACTAAATAAACCTTATGCAGATGTGAATGGGTTTTATAAAAAAATAAATATAAAGTAAATTTACAAAATGAGTTTTGTAAAAGTTAAAAATAGCCAGCTGGAGTTTAAGCTCACAATACTTCACAAAAATAGGAGAAATAACACACAAAAATAGGAAAAACATTTTTTTCTAGATAGAGGGAAGCTTATTCAACAGTATGTAACTCTAATTGTAATATTATCATGATCATAATCCGCTTATGACAATCTGTTGGATCTGTCTAAAACTAAATTCAGAAGAAAAATGTAGGATAATTTTATTTATTTATTTATTTTTAATTACATTTATATGCCGCCCTTCTCCGAAGACTCAGGGTGGCTTACAATTTTTGGGATACAACCCAGTGTGCTCAGCAATAGCCTTCATTCCATTGTATATGCCTGCTTATTACTAAGCGGCATTTTTACAAAGTCAGCTAATTGCCCCCAACAATCTTGGGTCCTCAATTTACCTACCCCGAGAGGATGGAAGGCTGAGTCAACCTTGAGCCTGGTGGGATTCGAGCCTACAGCAGTTGTAGGCAGCTGGAACTTAAGTGCAGGCAATTAACAGCCTGAGCCACCAAGGCCCTAATGAAGGGGAGGCAAAGTGGACAAAAATAATATAAAATTATCTGAATACAAAGACTCATTCCCATAATGAGATTAAAAGTAGCAGCAGAATAATGTACACAGAACATCTCTGAAATATATTTTTAATCATCCTGAATTATTTATTCTATGTTTCTCATGCTTTCAGATCCAGAGCAGCTATAGGCTTTATTAACTGAAAATAAAGTGTTAGAATATGAGTTGTTATACAGGTAGTCCTCAACTTGCAATAGTTCCTTTATTACCATTCAAAGTTACCACATAACTGAAAAAAGTGACTTATGACCATTTTTCACACTTACAACCGGGGTGGGATTCAAATTTCTTAACAACCAGTTCTGTGGGTGTGGCCTAATTTGTGACATGGCTTGATGGTCATGTGACTGGGTGGGCATGGCTTGCTGACTGGGAATGGCTTGATGGTCATGTGACTGGGTAGGCGTGGCTTGTATGTAAATATTATAAATATTTATGTAAATATTGAATTTTTTATTAAAAAAAGAGCTACTTTTACCCAAAATTAGGCAAAGCGGGCAGGCAGATTGAGTTGCTCACAGAATCACAGATTCACTTAGAGATCTATGATTCTGCAATCTGCTACCTGACTCTGCACTGAAAAATAGAAGCTTCGGTCCTAGAAGGTTCAGCTCTGCTTTTAGATTAGCTAGAAAGCAATAAATCCAACTATTTCCTGCTTTCTAGCTAATCTAAATCTCCCGGCACAGCAGAACAACTGTGGGGGCAGGGGGGAAGGAAAAATAGCAACTTACCAAATGCAGAAAAATTGGATGGCGCATGCCAGGTAAGGAGTCTCCTGGGCGGGGAGGGGAGTTGCCAGTTCTCCAAACTGGGCAGAATCATAACAACCAGTTCTATAGGACCCGTCTGACCAGGTAGAATCCCACCCCTGCTTACAACCATGGTCACGTGATTTATATTCAGATGCTTGACAACTAACTCACATTTGTGACAGTTGCAATGCCCCGGAATCATGGGATCCCCTTTTGTGACCTTCTGACAAGCAAAGTCAATGGGGAAACCAGATTCACTTAACAACCATGGTATTAATTTAACAACTGCAGTGATTCACTTAACAAATGTGGAGAGAAAAGTCATTAAAATGGAGCAAAACTCACTTAACAAATTTCTCACTTAACAACATAAATTTTGGGCTCAATTGTGATTGTAAGCTGAGGACTACCTGTATTGTATTTTACAGAATTCTTCTTTGGCAATAAGTATTAAAGCCAAAATAAAACAGCTATTCCCCAACCTCCCCCCACAAACCCACCAGCAATGTAATGAAAGAAAGCGAAGGGTCTAAGTAATGACATATGAATTCAATTTGTATATTCATTCTCTCTCTGGGTGTAAACATTTCAGATTTAAAACACCTTGTCTTTTAACATTCAGGTTACAGATGCTGTAATGTTACATTCTAATTAGAAACAGCATAGACTAAATGGACAAATATCCTCATTCAAATTTGTTTAGGCTATATTACATGGCAGACTTAACCTGATAATATATGGTATGCTTTAAGACAAAAGACAGATAGCAAATGTAATAGACCTATATTAAGCAGATCAAATAAACTGCAGATTTGCTGCAGCCATGTTACAGATACCAGAAAGCCCTCAACCTAAAAATTCCAACATGCTCTTTATACAAGTGCATACATCAGTGATGGCTAACCTTTTTGGCACCAAGTGCTCAAAGCGCATATGCACATGCGCATCCCCAAAATGCATCATGTATGTGTCCCACCCTGTGCATGCATGCATGCGTGACCCCCACATATGCGCACTGCACCCCCGCATGTGGCAGAGACCCGAAGACCAGCTGGCTGGCGAGTGGCATGCATACGCATGCACGGCAGAGCTGAGCTGGGGCAATGGCTCACATGCCCACAGAGAGGTCTCTGTGGGCTACCTCTGGCACGCATGCCATAGGTTCGCCATCATGGGTATATATTATACACAGCATTGTTCATAGTACAGAGAGATTAATATGTTCCCCCTTCCTGGTACAATATGCTCATTCTTCCAGCTCTGTTCACTCTGTATTTTATCTAACTTATTCATGCTGAAAATTACTCTACATGCCCACCATCTTTCCCATGCAATGATTTCATCTCTGTAAACAAAAGAGTTCCTCAACAAGATCAAAGTTGGTGAAGTTATTGCACCAGGCTCCTAATCACTTTTGACTTCTTTTAAAGTGAAGCATGGGTTTCTGTTCATTTATTGAAGATGCCTTCTCAATCATTAATCATGTATCTGCATCAGCTCATTCTTTGCCAAATCAACTAACCAATTTCATCATAGGCTTCTAAGACAACTAAAGTGATAGCTAACAATTTACAGTGACAAATTGTTTCTCCAGGTACATGGGTTTAAATTCTTAAAACAGGGATGAAAATCATGTTAAGCTTAATTAATTATTATTTGTGTGGAATGGGCTTAGAAGGAACTGGTGAAACTTGGATAAAACATGTTAGACAAAAAATATATGGGTGCACACAGCATGCTAATCTTTTTTCTTTTTTCTTCATGATTTATTGGATAAGTTATAATAGGCTTAGTTCATCTAAATACCCTACAGTAACTTTTAACATAATAGGTCGGAACAGACATTAAATGAAATAATATTGTAACATTATGTGCTCAAATGGATTTTAGTTCCCAATTACCACTTTTAAAACATGATTTCCAAATTCATCTGAAACACTGAACTCTCCATCATCACTGTTTTAGCTTATTCGGAATGGAAACAAATGGCAAAAATATAATAAGTTTTTATTCAATCACCACTACAAGCATGGAGCATCATACTAATGCTTTTCTAATATTATTGCCATTATTTCAATCTCTGTTGAGATGTTATTGGAAGAATCCTATTAAACACAGAAATGGTTTAGCCCACCTTATTTTGGTAAAAGCAAGCAGGAGAATTCTTGAGATAATCCTATATCTTTCTTTTTCCCCTAGGAATTATTTATTATTTTGTTTCATTTCTATACCATCCTTCCTTCAGGAACTCAAGGTGATACATATAATACTCCTTCCTCCAATTTCCCACACACACACAACAAATTTGGGAGATATTGTAAATTAAACTGAGGGCCTATGACTGGTCCAAAGTCACCTAATGGGTTCAGTACCAGAACTGGATTTGCGCTGTGGGTCTTTCTGGTGCTAGTCCAATACTGTATGTAGACATGAAATAATTTCTAATATATTTAAACATCTAAGAAAGAGGTTGTAAGGTTCTAAGATATGTTAGCAAGCACTTCACAGAAGCATCTACAATGATTATACTATATTCATCAGTGCTTATCAACAATAAGCATTGCTTGCTCAGATTTGTAATTTGGAATGTAAAATAATATATTCTGTTATCAAACAAATTTCAGTTACAGCAGCAATGAGTATACTGTTGAGCTGAAGGGACAGGTTAGGGATACATCACCATGGTGAAAATCTGTAGGAAATTGCTAAGAGTGACAACTATTTGATGGCATGTAACTACCATCAAACAAATGTGCATTAAGTGGAAGATAACTGCACAATCACATATTGGAGGAAGTAACAAGTGGATATTACGAATCAAGATTTTTCTGGAGCAACAGAGAAATCAAGAAGCTAGTTTTGTGCTCTTATGTATATGACTAATCTCTGCAGCAATTCTAGCAATCATGATGTCCTTGCCGCATAGACAAGCAAGACCATTCCTTTCCCACCTAAAGTTAAGAGCAGTTAAAGCCATATAATGTTTAGGATTTTATCTCTGAGTTCTTGAAAGGTTATGACTGGCTAGCAAATAATGCTGGAACTACAAGATAATCCTGATCCTTCTTCACTGATCTAAGGAACACAAAAGAAAAAGAAAAAGAAAAGAAACACTGACATTAAAACCTTTCAACATTGCCTTCATTCTCTGCATGTAGTCCTTAGTTAACAACCATTCAAAGTTAGGCTGGCACTGAACGAGGTGTATTTATGCCCTTTCTCAAAGTTCTGGCCATCCCAGTGATCGTTATCACGCTTTTGGCAATTGGCTTGTACTTACAATAGTTACACATGATCAATATTTGCAAACTTCCCTGCTAGCTTTCCCATTGTAAACTCCAGGGAGAAGCCAGCAGGGAAGGTAGCAAGTGACTCCTGCAAGCTGCTATCACTCCTGCCACCTTTTCTCTTGAGTAGCCCTGCCACAGACTTTGAGATCCCAGGGATTCCGTACTCTGCCTCACTTGCAGCACCCAACCCACACATACTTGTCTGCACTTGCAGGGCATCACAGCATCTCTTTCCCTGCCCGGCCTGAAGTTAAGCAAGGTCTACCTGTACACATTTATTTGTTTGTTTGTTTGTTTATTTATATTGCCACCTATTCTCCCATGGCGACTCAAGGTGGCTTACATAATATAAAACCACATTTAAAACAATAAAAAATAAAAAGAATCGAATAAATTAATAAAGTATTTAGTAATTTAATTGTCATTAAATATAAATAGATACTAGAGGGATAGTGTAAATCTGCCCAATCGTGTATTACAGCACAACCAGACATACTCTGCTATTTCCAGAACAGCAGCTTTATTATTTCCGATCAAAATGGCTAAATTAGAATAACAGCATCTTGAAAGTTCCTATAATTTTGAACAACTTTCTAAATAAAATCAAGAACTTTATTTTCATAAAATCTGAGGAGGGATTATACATTCTGAAGGATACAAAAAGCCTTCCCAGTCATTAGGCTATTATGAACAGTTTGGCTTGATTTTTTTAAAACTACTGAGGCACCCAAAGTTACAAAGTAACTTTTTCTGATACACTGTTACAATTGTTCCTAGTTTCTACCAGGCAATGAGTTTGTAAGCTATTTCATTCATTCTTTCAATTCATGTAGTCACCCATCTCACATATGTGACTGTAGGCAGCTTATAACAAAACACTGTATATAAAATACACAAGGAAAAAGAAAAATCCATCATAGCCAAACATCATGAGAAACCACCACCACCAAAGCCAAAAGATGGCCTTCATCACATATCCAAAGCCCCAGGCTGGATTCTGCAAGCCCAATGAAAGGCCAACAGTGTTGAGGCCAGCCTTATCTCACATGGAATGATATTCCATGGCTGAGTGCCATGGCAAAAAAAGGCTTTCTTTCCAGTTCCCACAGGTAACCTGGTCCCAAACCATAAAGGGGGAAGATAAAGGAATGGATCCAGTGCCTTCTGAAGTGGGGAGCACCATAATTTTCTGCCTGAAAATCCTTGTCCAGAAAAGCAATGTTGAAAACAACAGATTATAACTCCACCACTATAGGCTTGAAGATCGAGGAAGGAAGTTCAAGACTTTAGGGGCTTAGGTAGTGTTTTCATTTATTTTTCCAATCCATAAAAGAGAACTAAAGGGGAAAGTACTGCAAATGGATGGCTGCAGAAATGGCATCAGTGCATAATACTTCTAAAATTATGGTCAGAATTACTTCAGTAATGATCTGTTGGTACATGGTAGCTGAACCTTCACAAGGACAAGTAAAACTGCATTTGGTCAAAGCATGCCGAGTTTCATCAGGAAAACTCTGCAATAAATTCTGTGATGGTTAGTAACAAAAGCTCTGTTAGAAGAATGTGGAAATATTATCTTTTCATCGAGTTAAACCACTCGATGAAAAACTATAAAAGTTCATGAAGTTCACACCCTTTGCTATATATACAATACAGAAAATAAATGACTGTAAATTTCTAGTGGCCATTTAATTAAAAAGTATAATGGAGACAACCCTCAACATTTTTATGCTGTCAGCACACCACTAGTTTTTTTTGTAAAGAAACTCAATTGTCCAATATTTTATAATATGATCAAGTTTATATTCTTTAACATGTGTATTCCTTTCTGTTAGTTCTATAGAATTTATATCCAGAAACAATCATTATCTCATTCATGTTTCCATTTTACCAGATGTCTGTCATACCCAATATTAGTTTGCATTCACCATTAAACATTCTAAGTGTATCCTTTTGGCTCAGAGATTTCTATCATCTACACAAATGGTCATATACCACATTTCCTTTTTCAAAACATTGTTGAAATGAGCTCTTTCCATATCCTTTTTGTTCCCCAATAATTCACTTCTAACATTGGCTTTGCCTTATGATGTTTTCTGAAACATCTACATCCTTCTGAACCTGTTCTCCCCAGGGATCAGTGCCAACTGATCTGGTTCAAACTAGCTCTGAGATGTTAAGTGAACATTGACACAAACAAATGCTTTCCTCCCTCCTATCATGTTTAACAGTGGAAAAATATCAAACACGCACTGCATCTTTCTACAGTATCTCCAAATTCAAGGATTTGCAAATGAGTATTTAACAGCTCATCCTCTGGAAAATAGAAAGATCATCATCGGTGACTAAGTATTAAATATTGTTAAAAGTTAGGATTAGAGAACTACTGAGATGCAATGGTGAGAAGACTGCTTCTGAAATGAAAAGAAATATACACCAATATCTCCCCCATTGTAGTTCAAGGTCTACCCACATCACCTTCAAAGCCAGTAATGTGTGTACAGTATTTGTTTCGAGTCAGGTCCCAATTACTTCCAACTATTGCCACTACCGTAATATGCTATATGTATATTTACTATCACAAGCCATTTGCCATGGACATTCAGTCACAACATTCAGTTATCACAACAAAAGAAAGGGACGGTAATGTTAGCAGCTGCAGTCTGCAATTAGGTGATAAAAACCAATCCAGTTTTCATTAGCATATGATAGCCAGCACCAGCACATGAAGATCTGTTGAATTTGTAGGATGGGGGAAAATGTAAAAGGCTACAGTCAAGAACACAGAACACAGAATAACAAGGTTGGAAGGGACTTGGGGGTTTTCTAGTCCAATCTTCTGCCCAAGCAGGAGACCTTATACCACTCTGGTTGTTTAATCTCTTTGTGAAAATCTCCAGTGATGAAGCACCCACAGTTTCTGGGGGCAAACAGTCCCACTGATTAATTTTTCTTTCAGGAAATTTCTCCTTCGTTCTAGGCAGGATCTCTTTCCAATGATTTTCCACCATTACTTCTTGTCCTGCCCTCAGATGCTTTGGAGAATGGGTCACACACACACACGCTTTCTCCGATACTCCCTCAAATATTGGAAGACGACTATCATGTCACCCCTTAGTGTCACCCCTTGTCTCTTTGTTAGACAAGACGTATCTAGTTTTCAACAGTGCATTGTACAGTTTAGCCTTTAGACCCCTTACTATCTTTGTTGCTCTTCTTTGTACTTTCTAGGGTCACAGAATCTTTTTTTGTACCATGATCAAAACTGGATTTAGTCATCCAAATGTAGTCTCACCAGTGCAGTATAAAACAGCACTATTGCTTCACATGATCTTCATATTATCCCTCTGTTGATGCAGCCTAAGACTACATTGTCCTTTTTGGCAACTGCAGCACACTGCTGGCTCATAATTAAATGGAATGAGTAGAAAAACTGATATTGCAGCATGCATGTCCAGATATTAAAAATCTAAGGAGATTTGCTGATCGTTTTCACAATGTAACCCAGCAATTCACTATTCAGAACTATTCAATTGACTTTGGGCTTTAATACAATTTCAAAATAAAATTCTTCATCACAAATCATTTCAGGGAAAGTAGTACAAAATATAATGAACCCAAACATTCATTATATTAGGTTCCCAGATCTACAAACCTAACAGATCCACTAGTAGATTAACAAACAAAGACCAGAATCATGCTGGCAATGGTTTCCTTAGTAGTCTATAGAAGCCAACTTTGAAGAAACAGGATTAAAAGAGTATTGATGCTTTTGAATTTGGGGTTGGAGAAGATTCCTGAGACTATTATGGATAACCAAGGAAACAAACAAAAAGATCATAAATTAATTTGAGTTCTCATTTCATCAAGCTCAAATTATCATTTGAACATACGCGAAAATTCAGCTTCCTTGACAAGTTCTTATTGCACAAAAAGGTTAGGAAATAAAAGAAAAAGATGACAGGCAGCAAAAACATGGCCAGCAGTACATGATTCAATTATAGCAGTGATGGATGTACCCTGGAGAAATTCTATGTAGTTGCCAAGAGTCAACACCAGCTTGATGGTGCATAATAAATCAATAAAACTTATATATTAAAATAAGCTTAAGAATTTGTCCCCACTAGGTTTACATGCATGCATGATATTGGAAGTGAAATAAACAGAGGTCTCCTTGTGTAGAATTTTGAATAATGAGTTCCAAGAACACACCCTCATACTTGCCTCACCTAGATGGCAACACCTGCTTTCTTACTATCTGAAATTGGCAAAATGATACCTTGAGAACAGGATCAATTTTCAAGCTTTATCTACTAAGCTTTGAAAAGAAATAGCATATCATGGGAGTGAATTTATTTTCTTCAGAGGACAAAAACGCCTATTATTTTAAAGGGCGTAGAAAGGAAATTCTAATTTTTCAGAAACCCACTGAAATAAAAATTATTTAACAGATTTTTTCTTATAGATATGCTACAGGAGATAAATATAAATAGTAAAAGAAGTACTGTGTATTATTATATAATACTACTGAATGACACAAAAGTTTCTTTTTCAAATGTAGACACTGAAAACATAAATGGAAGAGCCATTGTGGTCTAGTAATTAAGGCACCAAACTAGAAAGCAGGAGATTATGAACTTTAGTCCCACTTGAAACCAGCTGGATAACTTTGGGCCAATCACTCTCTCCTAGACCCAACTCACCTAACACGGTTGTTGTTGGTGGGAAAATAGGAAGAAAGAGAGTTAGGAATATCTGTAATTTTGAGTTATTTATAAAAATAATGAAGATGGGATAAACGTAAAACAAAAAAAGTAATTTATATTTTTATTTATTTATTAAGCAAGTGGGACCAGGATTCTGAGCAATGAAAGGTGTAGGCAGTCCTCAGTGTATGACAATGGAGCCCAAAATTTGAATTGCTAAGCAAGGCAGTTGTAAAATGAATTATGCCTCATTTTACAACTTTTTTTACCACAATTGTTAAGTGAATCACTGCAGCTAAGTGAATCATGCAGTCGTTAAGTGAATTTGCCTTCCTCCATTGACCTTATTTATTTATTTATTTACTTGATTAGTCAATTGCTTACAAGATAGTAGGTATAAGTATATGGTTATAAATACATGGACACATATAAGAAAATAAAAAGAAACAATAGGACAGGGACGTAGGCACTTTGGTGGGCTTATGCATGCCCCCTACAGACCTCGGAGGAAAGGGGTGAGGTCAATAGTAGACAGTCTAAGGTTAAAGTTTTTGGGGTTTGGGGAGGAAACCACAGAGTCAGGTAGAGTATTCCAGACATTGACCACTCTGTTGCTGAAGTCGTATTTCCTGCAATCAAGTTTGGTGCGGTTAACCATGAGTTTGTACCTATTGTGTGCTCTTGTATTGTTATGGTTGAAGCTGAAGTATTCATTGACAGGTAGGACATTGCAATGTGTGATTTTATATACTATACTTAGATCGGACCGAAGGCAGTGTAATTCTAGATTTTCTAGGTCTAGAACCTCAAGTCTGGTGGCATAAGGTATTCTGCAATGAGTAGAAGAGTGGAGAACTCTTCTTGTGAAATATTTCTGGACTTTCTCTACTGTGTTAATATCAGATACATAATGTGGGTTCCAGACTGGTGAGCTGTATTCAAGTATTGAATACATTTGTATTCAATATAAAGTAATTGCTTGTTCAAAGCCAATTGCAAAGCTTCCAAATGGTGATCACGGGTGCAACTTGTCATAAATACATGCCAACTGCCAAGCACACAAATTTTGACCATGTAACCATGTGGATGATGTAATGGCTGTTAAGTGTGAAAAACCAACCATAAGTCACTATTTTTAGTACTGTTGTAAGTTCAAATGATCAAAAACAAATGGTTGTAAGTCAAGTACTATTTGTAGTTAGAAACAAAAAAAAATGCCGGAAGGTGGCAAAGACAAACCATTTCTGTTTTGCTACTGAGAAAATGTGTAATATAGTGGACAACAATCTAGTTGAACTCCAAGAACCCTTTATCTTTATATTGGAAGTCATGTGCTTGACAAGGCATTGCAATAAATTCCCACCCCACTCATAATAGTTAATAATAACAAACGAATCTAAATGCCACAGCATTTTCTAGCTGTGTGTAAAAGCAACTTTCCTTTAGATCAGTTATTTCTTGACAAATACAGAGCCAAAAATATTGATGACAGAACCACTTTTTAATGGCCTAGTGACAAATTAGGATCAGTCAAGTGAAAATGTTGAATACTTCCCTATTTTGCATTCGGTATATTGCTCGTAACGCTTGTTAAAATAATTTAGCTTTTTTCTATGCTGCATTTAAGATTCAGAATGAAACTGAAATGATCTGACTTTAGCAGCATTGAAGTTTTGGAGAAGCAAACCACTACCAACTAGGCCACTACCAACTTTATTTCCCAACCAGGGTTCTACCTAGACTTGTCAGTTAATTAAAGAATATTATATTGTTCTTAAACATTTAACACATGAGCTTTTGAGAGTCTCTACATAGCAGATAAACAGAAAGGCAAAGGAGGACAATCCCACTTTTTTCTCACACCTCCACATATATCACAGATGTTTTTCAGTGCAGCAATATCAGCAATGGCAAGTCAAGACAACTGCGTGAGATACAGATTAGTAAACTAATACTTGATAAGCTGTAAGCATGTGACTCTGAAAATACAAAATACTTTCTGGAAAATGCAAATCATGGGAAAATGTGTGTATTTATATCATACTCAACTCTAGAACTGTAATTAGTCACTGTGGATAAATAAGTGTATGTAAAGTGCAAATGGCTGTGTCACAACACAAAATTTAAAAACATACTAGCCATCACTGTACAACAGTGGCCTCCAACCTTTTGGGCACCAGAGACCAATTCTGTGGAGAAGGATTTTTCTGCAGACCAGAGAGGGTGTGGTTTCATGTGCTGCCTGAATCCCATGTATAGGGCTTTACTTTTTTTGCATGGGCCCATTTCAGTCATGGCGTGGACCGGGTCGAACCATGGAATTTTGATGTGGAGCTGCACCATCTCTGTATTCTGCATAGCATTAGCTCAGTTCTGAGCAAAAGGTTCAATGCAGCCAATGTATAAAAGGTTAATATCGGTAGTCATTGGGTTAGGACAACAATTGGAATTGGAACTCCTGTTGCTTAGCAAAGCGGTCGCAAAGTGCAATGTCCCGTGACTGCTTAGCAGTGGCAATCCGGGCAGTCCCAATTGCTGTCATAATCCCAGGACCATGAAGGCTGTTAAGGAGAAGAGATGGGAATCCTAGGCAAGGAGCATGGGGAGTGCAGGGGGTACAGCAAGATGTGTGCGCTGTGGACAGGTGCTGTGGAGTGCTGTGATTGGGTGTTACATAGTGCAGGAGGCCTATAGAGGTACTATGGAGCATGTGGGGCTACAAGTACTATGGATCAGGGGCCAGAGGTGGCGCTACAGAGCACAGGTGAGTCATCAGGAGCTACTGAGGGAACAGGGGGAGGATGGGTGCTATGGAGCATAAGGAGACACAACTCAGAGTGCAGGTAGGCAGGGGATGTTACAGAGTATAAGTTCCCAAGGATTGTCTGTACACTGTAGTAGGGCACCTTGGGGAAAAAGGAGGCAGGAGCAACTTGTGATTTTCCCTGCTATCTCATCCATTGATTTTGCTTGTGAGAAGCTGGCAGAGAAGGCTACAAACAATCATGTGATCGTTTGTAGCCTGCAAGTTTGTAGCCCTGCAAGTTTGTAGCCCTTGCTTTATGCAAGCCAAGCGCTTGAATCATGATCACTTGACTTCAGGGACGTGGCAACAACTAGAACTTCAAATACCAATGATGTGCATTCTCAATTCCTTCTTTTAACAGTGTTTATATGTGTTTCTGTTGAAATAAATGTTGCATATTACTGAACTTAACTGGCATAAATGCTTAACTGTGTTAACATTTTTTTCAGTTTAAAAGCATTCATATAATAAACACTGTAATATTGCCAAGAAGTTTTAAAGTAGTACTATAAAACTTCATATATCATATAATTTTCATACATTTGTTCATTACTAACATATCATGTTTTAGACTACAGATTTCACTCCCTTTGTTGATGGAAATTCAGCAGTTGGATTTTGTAGATGTGTATTCTCAATTCTTTTAAAGTGTTTATGTGTGTTTTTGTTGAAATAATTCAAGTTCAGTGCATATTACTGAACTCAACTGACATAAATGCTTAACTGTGTTAATATTTTCTCAGTTTAAATTAGTTTAATGGCAATGAAACTGACTTGCAGTATGTATCCTAGCTAAACTTCTATTATCGAGCAGTATAACTAAAACTGAAATTTGGCATCCTTTCTAAGAACTGTACAAAAGTTTTGGGACAGTTTTCTGTATGTTTGTACTAAGTATGCTTTATACTGTCACCCATTGGAGTGCATGATCTTGGAGTGTTAAGATTCTACACTGAGTGACTGTTACATTCTTTGGGATAAATATAATATTCAGAATTTGTGTCACAAAACAGCATAAAACACAAGTTTTTGAAAGGTTTTCATAGTTAAAGGATTATATTTAATAGACCCATGTTACTGTGATACTGAATGATATCTAACATCCCTTTTACTCTCACTTTTTAGCAGGCTTCACAGTTTTGATCTAATTAGGCTGGATTTCTGGACAATTTTCCTCTTAAGCATGAACTAAACTGAATAATACTACAGTAGTTTGTGTGCGATGTGTTTTTATAAAACCTATACAATCTTAGCTAAGTGTTAGGAGATCCAAGGGCTGTAGAACAGATTGAGAAGTTGAAGCAGCATCCCAGAAGAAGGTAACAACAAACCTTGTCCACATTATTGCCAAGTAAATTGTGTGGGCGTGTACCATATATTCAAAAGGATTCTTTTTCTTTATGGTAATATTTTCAATAACATCAGCAGCGCTGATATAATTATCCTGAATCAGTACAAGCATATTATAACTACTAACACCATCATTTAGAAAATGTAGAAAACTAATCTCCATCATCACTGGGTTAATTTTTATCCTGTTTGTCTTACTTCCTAATTAAACTTACTTCCTAATTAAACTTATTTCCTGCTGCTATCTTTTTTTTCTTTGGATGTCTTATTTCTTTTATTCTTTATCCCCATATCACCATGAGCATCTGCATTATAGCCAGTGGTGGGATTCAAATAATTTAACAACCCGTTCTCTGACCTAATGATTTCTTCCACAACCAGTTCTCCCAAAGTGGTGCGAACTGGCTGAATCCCATTACTGTTTGTAGCTCCCAGCATATGGTGCTATCTCTATTTTGCTTTTTTGAGTTTTCCAGTTTGACATCATAACTGGGCTCACATATTGCATTAAATTATGCTTTATTATATAAATCATACTTTATTATTTAGCATTGTATATGAACATCAATTTATACATTCAGTAAAACGATAGCTAAAATGTAAACTTAGCAAGCTGTTAAGTAAGGCATGCTTAATATCTACAAGTAATGTCTTGTTCTAAATATCTTTAGCAGATACGTTTTCCCACATAGCCAATCAGACTGCATAGGGCTTTGTTCTATATCCTTTCTATCTGGGCAATCAAAACAATTTCCAATTCAATCCTTAGGGACAGCTTTTGCACCAAGTATTTCCCATCGTCTGCTGATATTCTCCTACAAATCTAAAGCAGCTTTGTTAGTTTCTCTCTGTATTAAGTATAAGACAAAATGAAATACTATTAGCAGTTGGTTAACTGCAGCCTATTACTTCTAGTTTGTTCTGAATTGTACCCCAATCTTCCTTATAAACACCTGGAGTTTCTGAGGTATTATTATTATTATTATTATTATTATTATTATTATTATTTTCTTAATAGCAAAATCTTATGAATGCACTTAACTTTCTTGCTGCAAGTAACATTTTATTATTTCTTTAGAAGTCTCAATAAAAATTATACAAACAAAAAACCCTAACCCAAAGCCATATATATAAAGCAGGGAAAGAAAGAAACATAAAATCAAGGAAAAAACAAAAAGTGCAGGGGAAAAAGTTGAAGAAAAACAGAAAAAGAAAAGAAAAAAGATATGAAGAAGTGGATTCTGATACTCTTCACAGCAGCAATTACAAATAAATTTTAATCTCATATATTCCTGTTCTAAGAAAAATCTATTCTATCTAATCATCAAAACCATTAAATCACAACTTTTTTTTCCATTTTTACACAAGAAGACCATAAGAGGTTTCCAGTTATCAGTAAATACCGGTATATCTTTTCTCTAAATAAGGAATGTTTACAGAAAAGGCAACAAATGTTTTAAAGGAAATTATGTCTGAAAGAGATTTAAAGTAAACTCAATAGTTTATCCTGGAAGTTTATCCTGGCTTTCAATCTTTAACTTAGCAACTGGAATTTGGTTTCCAGGACAGTGCTAGATTTCTCCTTCAATGCCAACATCTGCAAACTTTGTGCCAGGCAAATAAGTCACCATAGCATCTGACTGCTCTTCCATTACAAGTTGAAGTATATCAGCCTTTAATAGGCAACACCCAGTACTATCACCCCATTCCCAGAGGCAAAGTTCTGGTAAATAAGTTGTCTGTTTATTCCCCAAAGATCAATCTTCAAGATTATTTTGAAGAAGAGAGAAATTATCTTGATGACTGACCTTCTTTCCCTCCCTGCAAAACCATCCTTTATTAAGATAACAAAGGAGTTATCACTCTTGGAAAGATCTTTACCGTCACTCACTGACACAAACATATACACAAAAACACTGAATATTTTATCTTATCTTTCAAATCTAGCTTGGTGTCATTTGTAAGTTTGATAAAGCAAAATTCTATTTTCTGCAGTGTTTTTTTTTTAAATTACACAATAGTTGTCTGGAGATAGAACCTTGTGGTAAATCATATCTTTCCAGGTTTGTAAGAAAACACTGAAAATACCTTTTGGACATGTCTATGAACAGCTTGACAAAAATATGGTGAAAAGTCACATTTAAAAAAATGTGCTGCAATAAACTTTCCCAACCTGAGGATTTCTAGACTTATGGATTTTAAATCCCCAAATTCTTTAACAAGCATGGTTACTGCTGAATATTTTCATGTCTCATGTACACTCAGACTGGGGAAGATTGCAAAACATTTTCATAGCCTTATCTACAAAATTATTGTTTAAAGCAAGTGGAAAGATTAATCTAGCGAATATATCTTTTTAGAAATGCGTGATTTTTAAAATAATTGCAGTGTTCTAAATGCTTACATTTGAAACTGACGATCAATGCATCCAGCTTATGTATGTATGTATTTATGTATGTATGTATGTATGATACTGGCTTTGTGTTCTTTGTGAACCAACTGCCTAATGATAAACTTAAGATTAATTTATGTTCAAATGATATATGTGTTGAAGTCGTATATTACACTAAGCTACTTGTTTTACTTGTTTATTAAATTTATTTATTTTATTTTATTTTATTAGACTTGTATGCCGCCCTTCTCCCAAAGGACTCAGGGCGGCGAACATATAAAAAGAAGGATATATACAATAAAAAGATATTAAACTAAAGACAAGTCTAAATTACAAGGAACAGCTAAAAACAATTAAAATTACAATAATAAACAAGACTATTAAAACTAAATAAATCACAACTGGGTACACATAGCACATAAGCCAATGCTAAACGCTCTGAACCTCAGTATGATTTATAAATCCGACCGTCAGGATAATCTTCACAATACGTAAATGAAGCGGGTCATTTTCAATGAAAATCAAGTCAGACCAAACTCACCCTCTCCTGTGGTTGTCATTTTTAAAGATTTCCAGAAGAATTGCAAATTCTGCACAATTTAAACTTTCTGCAGAGGCAGATAACTCTAAATACGACTGTCCAAACTCAAAATCTGATGCAAATTGTCCTTTCCCCCTCACTTGCTGTGAGAAAGCCCTGTTTTATGCTTGTCATCCACATGCAGTGGGATCCTGGGAAAAAAGATTATATATGATTCACTGCATGTAGATAACAAGCATAGAGCACGGCTTTCTCACAGCAAGTAGGAAATGAAAAAAATATATGGGAACAGTCAATATTTCTGGATGGAATTTCAACCCGTTAGCAGCAACACAGTCATTCACAAAATATGATATGTCAGTTGATATACTGGACTAGCAATTTGAAAAGACAACTATTTGGTCAGATAAGAAAATTGGTCAATGATCAGAAAAGATTTTAAAAATCCAGTCAAGTAAATTTAAAGAACTCATTTATATTCATTTATTTTGTAATGAATGGGCATGTGCTTTTCTAATCTTTCCAAACCATACTCCTAATCAACAAAATTAGCAGTCTCTTTATCTGCTTTATGATGCATAATTAGCCATTATACAGGATCTGATATTTAAAACCAGGAAAATTAAATGTAAATGATATGTGTAAGATTTTTATTTTATTTTTATTTATAGTGATGCCTTTTTTCAGATACAACTCAAGATAGCAAATACTCCTACTTTCCCCACAATAACAACAACCCTATGAGGTGAGTTAGGCTGAGACAGAGTGACTGGCCCCAAATTACCCAGCTGGTTTTTCATGCCACTAATGGGACTGGAAGTC
Source organism: Naja naja (assembly GCA_009733165.1). Taxonomy (NCBI): domain Eukaryota; kingdom Metazoa; phylum Chordata; class Lepidosauria; order Squamata; family Elapidae; genus Naja; species Naja naja. The sequence continues at coordinate 259,217,744 of CM019148.1, read as the reverse complement.
ACAGTCTCCTATTTTCTAAGCTAGCCCTTAACCATGATACCAAACTGGCCAGCACCGTCACCACACATTAGCATAAAGCAGTTTATGACATCATACAAAGTGTCACAAAACATTTCCTGTGCTGATGTTTTATTGTGCTAAACCATTCAACATGGGATATATTCAAGGCAGATGCATCTCTGAATATATCCCAACTTTTCCAATGAAGGTAGTACATTAGAAGTTGTGTCACTGATGAAGGCACTGAGGAATCTAGTAAGTAAATATCTCTGAAAGGATGGCCCAATGGGTCAGAGGTTGCCTAGTTCCTCCTTAAATGATAAGAAGTTAGTGATAAGCCATCTGATCATGCTGTAAAAGCAAAAAGCAGTCTGATATTACTTGATAAAATTAACTTCTTTACCAATTCTAGATTTTACCAAATGTTATCTTTAAAGAAGAAAACCTAACTCCTCCAGCTTATTTTTGCTTACAATATATATGTTAATTACTTTTGTTTTACAATACTATCCCAAACATAGTTCAACAGAGAATGTCTTTATCTTTGATGCTTTGGATATCAATACAGTACTATCTGGATGAATATAACAATAAAGTGAAAGTAATCTGAAGAATGTGCTTATTTCTATAGTATGCTCAGCAATAGTTTGTTTGGTTTTATTTCAGTATTTCTGCAAATCCAACCACTGTAGTTCATACAGTGTGAAAGATGGCTTACAACAAGAAGCCACTGCAGTTTAAGAGTATGATTCAAACAGAATATTTATTTTAATTACATTTACATTTACATTTACATTTGTATGACCTACAACATGAACCTAGTCACATCCCTTTGTACTACAACAGTACCTTATCTTCACACCAAAAAAATGAATCACATAATTTTATTTGTATTTAATATCCACTGCTGCATCTTGCACTAAGTCTTTTACTGACCAAAAATATTCCTTAGCAACAGTAACACTACTTCTGTCAGGCTGATTATAATTAGTACCCAGTAAGTCTGAGCAATTCAGACTAATCCTGATAATGTTCATTATTAGTTTCTTTAAAAGATGATCAACTTGAATAAAATTACAATTAATGTCAGTAACAGGAATTTGGAAACAAGAGTTTAGGGGATTTCAGCCCTCAGGCACATGATTCTATAATGTTACCTGATATGGAATATCAAAATAGAAAACAGGCAAATATAGGCAAATCCTAAGTGAATAACCAGATCTGCATAACATACAGCACAATGATTTAAGCCTCCAATATTCAGGATAGTTTCCTGACATGGAAAATCTTGAAAGGTGGCACACACAGTAATTTCTAAAATGCAGCATATATCCTGCAAAAGGATGAAAAGGGTTCAGTGCTACATTAGGAAACATGCAGGGAGAAATAAGAAGCAGATCAACTCCCAACTGAAATGACAGATACTAAAGAATTTGCCAGCACCTAAAAGATACATTCTTTGCACTGACAGGCAATTTTTCATGTCTACAAATCAGAGCAAGTAGAAAGCAACTGGCACTTTTGCACAGGTTGCAAAGAGATTGGTTAATACTAAGAACTGCATGAAGTTGTATAATAAAAAGCCTATTTTCTTCATCTCCTTAACTTTAGATGGAGCCATGAGAAGATTGAAATTATGTTGCCAGGGTGAAAGCAAATATATTAGCACCATGAAAGCTAAGTCTGCTGCACTGCTGGTGCCACCTGGGCCCACTCATTTCATCATTTACCTATCACTTGCTGAATATTGAAATATAACAATAAACTATTTCTAATTTAGAGAAATTTCAGCAGAAACAAATAAGCAATTCTATCTCTAAAACCTGGCACTTTCAAAGACAGAGGAGTAAAAAAATGCTACTGTCAGTATAACTATTTTACTTGAGAAAAAAGTAAGTAGGATTGTAATTTTAGACCCTGGTGCTATGCATGTTTATGTTTATTAAAACTATAATTTCAATTCACATGCTTCTACATACAAGGTTACAATACAAGTTGATACATGTTCTGAAGCCTTAGGGATAGGGTGGGCCAAATATCTAAATGGAAGAGTTCAAGGAAGAGGCCACATGCTTACAAATCAAGGGTAACAAAGTGTATATATGTACAATATTTGTGTGTGTATATGTGTGTACATACATACATACATACACACACACAAATTTGAGCCTTAGCTGATTGTGTATGGGTGCTAGTGGTTAAATTTTTCATTGCTACACTCATCCTTTAGTTTCAATCATTTACTTTCAATAATTTAGGTTTTTTCCCCTCAAGATTTTGATTCAGAGAGAAAACCTCACACTGTTGCCAAATAATGCAAGAGGAACTCCAGATAGCCTGTCATGTTGGCATAATCATCTAAAATACTAACAAACAATAAAGACAGAAAAGTGACTCTGCCCTCCAAAAATATTCGCTAAAATTACCAGGATCTGCAACTCTGACAAGGGGGAGAGGAGGGGGGGAAAAGAATGAAGCAGGAAGAACAGGCTAAGCTACTCAGAGGACTTAGGAGAGAGGCAGATTGCCAAGAGACCCCACCCTCACTTAGAAAGGGACGACAAAATAATAATAATAACAATAAAAATTAAAAAGCATTAGTTTGTCAACTGGCTGAAGCCTAACTTGTGGAAGGGCAAGCCTATCCCGGAAGTCAGGTCTGTTAACAGCGGTGAGTCCGACCCTTATACTCAAAGGCAGAGGAAGGAGAAAGGTTATCGGGCTAGGAAGATGCGAGTCCAAATTCTACTTTGCTGATCCCTTGAGAAGATAGTGTTGGGCGCCCATTTGCAAATCCTGTGGCTTATAGCATTGGCGATAAAGCGCAGTGCCATGCTATCCTACTCAGATGGAAGTCCGCACTGACTTCCAAGGATTTCACTCACAGGTGCGTGTTCCGAATTACAAGCCCATGAGTTTGGGGCTACAAAAGGACGGACCAAAAAAAAAAAATGCAGACCTGTCGAAATAGGAAGGGCGGAAAAGAGACTTCGGAATCTATTGGTCCGTAGTACTTCAGGTCCTTACCTGGACAAATCCTTCAGCAAAGCAGATCCTCTTCCTCGCGCGGCTTCTTTCCTCCTCCGCCTCCTCGCTCTCTCGGAATCGGTCACTCTCCTCCTCCACTGCGCAAGGTCACAGGCTCGGCTCTGCTAGGCGAGAGATACTTCGCGTTTCTTTCCTGCTTCTTCTCCGCCGAGGGAGCCCCCGCCAGTTGCAAGTTCGACGCGCGCCTCCTACAAGGCGGAGTAGCGGCTCGGCACCGGAGCGGTCAGCTTCTCCCCTGCTCTGCCCCGCAACCTGCAGCCTCGCCCCGCCACAACGGGTCCGGGGAAGAAGAGTTTTTCTCTTCTTCTGGTCGGTGAGCCCCGCCTTCCGTCCCAGACTAAGCCCCGCCCCGAAAGCTGCTCTCCACCAGCAGGTATGGGCAGAGCTACAAAGGAACAGGGAAGCCAGAAGGACAGTCCGGCGGACCAACCACCGTTTGCTTCCACTGCCCTGCCCGCCAGGACCTGGGCGAAGTTTGCAGAGGGGGAAGCTTTTTTTTATGGAACTTGTTAAAGGCGCTCGGTTTAAGCCCATCCTTTACCTGTCTGTTTTCTTAACCGTTGTAAAAGCGAGCACTGCATGGCTTTCAGGAACCGCTTCCTTTCATGGGCCAGTTACACAGTTCTAGTAATAGTAGCATTTAAAACCCAATAGAATAGAATAGAATTCTTTATTGGCCAAGTGTGATTGGACACACAAGGAATTTGTCTTGGTGCAAATGCTCTCAGTATACATACAAGAAAAGATACATTCCTCAAGAGTCAAGAATCATCAGGTACAACACTTAATGATAGTCATAGGGTACAATAAGCAATCAAATCATACTAGGAAACAGTCAATATAAATAGTAAGGATACAAGCAACAAAGTTACAGTCATACAGTCCCAAGTGGGAGGGGATGGGCTATATGGAGTGATGAGAAGGTTAATAGTAATAGTAGTGCAGACTTTATAAATAGTTGGACAGTGTTGAGGGAATTATTTGTTGAGCAGAGTGATGGCGTTCGGGGAAAAACTGTCCTTGTGTCTAGTTGTTCTGCTGTGCAGTGCTCTAAAACGTCATTTTGAGGGTAGGAGTTGAAACTGTTTGTGATGTGAGGGGTCTGTAAATATTTTCACAGCCCTCTTTTTGACTTGTGCAGTATACAGGTCCTTGATTGAAGGCAGGTTGGTGGTAATTGTTTTTTCTGCAGTCCTAATTACTCTCTGAAGTCTATGTCTGTCTTGGGTTGCAGAACCAAACCAGACACTTATAGAGGTGTAGATGACAGACTCAATAATTCCTCTGTAGAACTGGATCAGCAGCTCCTTGGGCAATTTGAGCTTTCTGGGTTGGCGCAGAAAGAACATTCTTTGTTGTGCTTTTTTGATGACGTTTTTGATGTTAGCTGTCCATTTTAGGTCTTGTGATATGATAGAACCTAGAAATTTGAAGGTCTTTACTTTTGAAGGTCTCTAATGTCTCTACAAGTTAGGACAACTCCACGTATAGCTAGGATTCCTGGCACAATTCAGCCAAACCCCAAGAGGGTGCCTTCCAAATTGTTTGAGAATTCAGTAACATAAGGCAATAATAACCTCCCAGACACTTAACTGATAACATTGCTGTTTCTCTTTTTCACTTAGTATTTATAGTATAAAAAGGTTCTCCCTATACCCTTGTAAGTCCTATGCAGGGATTTAAGTTGCTTGGCAAATACAGCATATAGGAGATCAATGGTGACATTTCACACAAGAATGCAGACTATAATGTTGGTGGCATCTCTACTTTGCCACCAAAGTCTGAGGTTTCAAAATGATTTCCACGATTCTAAATTGTAGCTGTTAGTGACAAATGATTGGCTGGTTCACATATTGCTTACATATGGTTAACTGAATCTTGGTTTATTAATTGATTAAATCTCCTAGTTTGTATGATCCAGTGAAGTATTAATTATGCAGGCTGGATTAATGTAATGTGCTAGGCTTGAATATGGCTACTTATGGCTTAGTACATCATAAAAACAGTTCCCAAATGAGTGATAAATGGATTTTCTGTGCAGTGCCATTTTGGCACCATAAAATTAACCTGACAGGAAAGAATTAATTCCATCTTTTCCAATCAATGCTAAACTGTTGCAACCCTTTAAGGACCCCCCACTCCCCAAAACACACACACTCAATTCCCAATTGTCCCACTGGCTTCTGTTTACGTCTTCTTTGATTCTAAAATCTATGCCTCCTTCAAATCATTGTCCAATTCAGTATGAAAAAAATCCAGCAGCTCTGAAATGCAATCCTCTCCAGTACATTCTCACTATGCTTGATCAACTGCATGTTAAGATGGCCTTCAGAAGTTCTTGGCACAAAGATGATGCGATTGTGTTTTTGGGGTGTAGGAAGTTGCCCTGACTCAGAAAGTTTGAATGCAAAAAAATTTGCTATTCTTCCACTACTAAACTAAAGCTGAGAACCAAGCTCATAACTAAAGCTGAGAACCAAGACTTCCAAAGCCAGAAATAAATGATTAAGTTCATTTGTGCTCCAAGCATCTTTGTGAATTATTTTTCTCAAGGTAGGAACTGGCAAATACAGACAGTAATCTCTCTGGCCAAAGAGCAACAAGGCATCAATCCTGTTTACCTCATCATTCTAAAACAAGAAAAGAACCAACTAATTTTCTGCTGCAGCAAACTGATAACCTGCAGGTTTTTTGGAATGCTAAGGATGAAGCCCTAGTTGGCCTTAGAAAAGCTCTGTTGGCTCAATTCATCTTCTGATTTCCACTTGCTTAACAGATGCCACCCCACTCTGGAGCCCCTTTGATTTGTATTCCCCTGACTGTTAATGTAAAGATTTTAGAAATCTTGCCCATCCAAAATGCCTCTCCATTGCATGAGCCAGAGTTTTGAACCTCAAATGCACTAACCCAAACTCCAATTCATGGGGTTCATACTAGGATCAAGGCCCCTAAGTAAAGTGGTTCATCGAATGAGTTACCCAATCAGTTAAGTTGGCATTTGTCACAATGTGGTCCTTGACCAAGTGCCTGCAGTACAGACTCCCATGCCACAATTATCATTTCCTGTAGTTTTTCAAGGCCCATGAGCAATTTCCTCCTAGATGTCAGGACTCCCACAATATGTTCTTGAGACTAAGCAAAACAAAATTCTCTTCTGCTTAGTGTTTATTAGAACCCCCAGGTTCAAAATCTGTCCTGAGGAAGGCAAGAAATTTTCTCAAATTCCATAATCCCTTCCTTATTTGTACATGGGCTGAATAGTCTGATTGATGCACAATCATGAACAAATTGTCAGGGTATCCATAAATATGGACCCGCTGGGTCTTCAGCTGTCCAAATACTGCCATTAATTTTGTGAACTATCTGGGTACCAATGTAGGTTGAAATGGAAGGGACCTGGTTTTGAATGGTTACTCTCTGTAAGGAAACATGAAGAGCCTGCAGTGTTTTGATCTGAAGAAAAGATAAAGGTGCACCTTGGATAGTTCTATTGATGTAAAAAAAATTGTTCAAAATGGTAGCTTCATTTGTAGTCCAATGTAATTGTCCGGTGCCCTTAGGTTCAAAATGGCTCTTCAAATCTCTCTCCTTTTTGGAACTATGAACATATTGAAAAATAGGCAACCTAGCCTCTTGAAAACTACAATTTACTCTACAGTATTATTTATTCTTAAAGATTAAAGTCTAGAAGAGTTTTTCTTCTAACACAAGGGTCCTCAAACTTGGCAACTTTAAGACTTGTGGACTTCAACTCCCAGAATTCTCCAGCCAGCTATGCTGGGAGAATTCTGGAAGTTGAAGTCCACAAGTCTTAAAGTTGCCAAGTTTGGAGACATTTTGTAATGCTTCTCAGCTTTCTTGGAAATGAGCTACAAAAGAAACTATGTCGTGAATTTTTGGTTCTCCATATTCCCTGTCCTTGTTCAATTTTTTGTTTGTTTTCTTTCAAAAGCAAGATCTGATATATTCTAAAGTTGATGGTGTAGGGAAGTAAAAAAAACTATACCTTTTTGCACTCTGGATTTTTTGGTCTTCTCCATAACCTTGCTTGTTATTGGACAATGCTCCTACATCTGGATTTAGCCCCAAAGCTAGACAAGTTGCCATACGATGTTATGATAAAGTGCTATCCATAGTTACATCTCAAGTCAACCAAAGTCTCTGGAATATAATGAAATGAGCCAAAATCCCTATTTTCTTCTCCCACAGGCTCATGCTCACATTTACAATTGCTCCATTCTTATTACTCTACATATATTTTATTACCAGTAGTATGAGTTTAATCATTCTGAAATACTATTAAAATGAATTTATTCTGATGAGAATAAAGCCTCATAATATATAACAAATTTTCTTTCTCTCCCTTTGTACTGAACCATTTTTACATTAAGAACTGTAATGTGAATATTAAAATCCCCAAATAAAAATACAATCTCTTGACTCTCCTCCCCTTTAGTGCAACTTCTGTGTGCCCTTTTTATGGCACAAATATTTGCTTACTTTCAATTTTTGCTTAATATAGCTATCAGCCTTTTAAAAGCCTAACCCAAAAAATGCAAGAGAATGGATCAGGCACTACTATGAAAGACAGTGTTATTTATTCCTTTGGAAACACCCTAGGAAAAAAATCTACTGAATACTATAGGTTTAAAATGGTCAGGGATAACACATTATTTTGAAGCGTTTTGAATGCAGGTATAGCATCTATTTCTTTCCTGAAAGACGTTTACTGAGCTTTAGCAATTGCTTGCAGAAAAAAAAGGTCAACTAAAATTGTGCACCTATCTTCATTTTATTTGATAAAAGTAAAGGAATAAGTTAAGAATTTAGCACCCCATTCATGAACAGATGGCAATTACTCACTTTCTTAACTTTATATTAAACAAAGCAACTATAGATCAATGACTAGTGTCAAATAACTAAGATAAAGAATCCTGCTGGAAACCACATGGAATTGTAACTAGAGCTGATATGACCAGACTCATAGCAAAGGTTATATCTCTACAAACATCTAGAATGAAACAACCTGTTATACCATATGATCAGCTGACTTCTTTATTTTTGGTTGAGTTAAATGTATTAATTGATCCATAATTTATTAAAGTCATTAACAAAACAGAAGAAATAAATTAGTGGAACTAATGAAATCATTATGTGTTCAATTACTATGCTGATATTATATGTGCCACAATCTATTTTGGGATTCATTGTCACTTTTAGAATAAGATAATGGTAGTGTGGGACATCAGTGACTGGTAACCTTTAAAGCTACAGCTGCAGTATGTGTCCAGAGCAAGCCATAACAACAAAACAAATGACAGCATGAATCTGGTCATGCCACAGCACAAACCCTAGTCTTGTCTACTTGCATGTCAACATCTAGCCAAAGTTCAAAAGCCAAGGTTTGGATCAAGACATATGTTTTGTCACTTGGCTCCTCTTGGTACCCTCCCTCCCAGATTCTTACTCTTGTTTATGGTATTTATTTTACTTTAATAGTGCTCTACCTACTAAAGAAATTTAAAATGTTATAAAAAAGAACAACAAGCAATAAAAACCATTATAAAATAAGACAATGAACCAAGAACACAAACTATTAAAACATTAATACTGTGTTTCCCCGAAAATAAGACCTACCCCGAAAGTAAGACCTAGCACTATTTTCTAAACCTGCCCTAATATAAGACCTACCCCGAAAATAAGACTTAGTGTAAATCTCCAGTTCCAGGAAGACTTTTCAGGGAGCAACCGTGCACCCGCGAAACACCCCCCCCTACACACTCACACCAACTATTTGGCACCATAAATATATAAGACCTACCCCAAAAATAAGACCTAGTGTGTTTTTGGGAGCCAAAAAATATATAAGACAGTGTCTTATTTTCGGGGAAACATGGTATGTTAATTTTAATGTTTGGAAAAATGGCCTTTGATTATATTCACAGTATTGTTGACTTGTTTAGCCCTTTAATTTTACAAATTGAGTTTTGTATTCCTCCCTCAAATCTGTTATTTATATTACAGGGAAAATAAAAAGTTAATTGAATGCACGTTTTCCCATACAAATCAAATACATGTTTTGGGGAAGAGCGATTGTGGGAAAATGAGAGATTAGCCAAGCAAACAGGGGTGGGATTCAAATTTTTTTAACAACCGTTTCTGTGGGCGTGGCTTAGTTGGTGGGCATGGCTTGGTGGTTATGTTGTTGGCTGGGTGTGGCCAACTCAACATCACTCACATCAAGGCATACATCTCCTTACCTGGCCTCTCATGACTGTGGGGATGCTGCAACAGTCATAAGTGTGAAAAATGGTCATAAGTCACTTTTTTCAGTGCCACTGTAACTTTGAATGGTCACTCCACACAAGCAAAGTACCAGAAAAGGAAAGAAAAAAAACTCCAGGGAAGTTCCTGAGACAGGAAGTCTAGTCCTGCCAAGAATGTAATAAGAGTTAATGGAGAGGCAGTTTCTGTAAGCAACACCAGAATGTTTCCTTCCTGCCTTCCTTACAGGATTAGACCAGTAATTTCTTCTAACAACGAGCTCTCCAAACTGCTTAGAATGCTAACAACCGGTTTAGTGAATAGGTGCGAACTGGTAGAATCCCACCCTGCAAGCAAATGACTATTATTTCATTTTGATTTTCATTACTCGACAGACATAAAATTTCACCATAAAAACAGTATCAATTTTTTGTGTAGAGTAGAATGAAATCTTTGTTAAATAAAATCTTTTTCTTAAAATATTAAAATCTTCTCTACAGTTTCAATAGGTTTTACCCATCCTTCCCAGAAAGCTTTGATCTTGAAGAGCAGGAGTTAATTTAGTGCCTCTGGGCATCTGTTCTCGTACACACCTCCTTTGATACTTCTCAGGATCATTGCCCCATCTGACTTTGATTTCCCTTTGTAGAAACATTTCATTAATAAAAGAAATAGGAAACTGGTATACAGAAAAGCAAACATAAGCATCTACAAATTTCTGTTTGCTTTTGCAAGGATAATTTTAAGCTCCACGAGCATATTTAGAAATCACTTAGCACAAATGATTGGCAGCAGTCGTTCAGTGTTTTGTTTGGGAATGTGCCAGCTGTGAGATAAAAGTTAAGTAAGGAGGTACACAGCATCAGAAATACTAAAGGGAGTGGCGGCAGCAGCGTCCTCAGCTGCCTTTCTAAAGCATGCGTGTTTGTGAACTTTGACTCTGCTTTGTTTATAGGCAACTCCCATTTATAATATAGGTAATCGTTTTATGAGGGCATGCCAATGACATCCTCTAGAAATTTCAAAAGTGCCTACCAACACAAACAGGTTGCCTTTATCTGATGTAAAATAAGTGGAAGAATCAGCATGAGATGCTGATGATGGATTTCTTGCATTACATTGTAAATTAGAAAAAAATGAAAGTTTATAAACTTATGCATTTCTTGTCCAATGCCCCGTCACCTGAATGCTGAGTTAAAATTTATAATTTTGTAATGCTGAGCAAGTACCTTCAAAGGAAATTAAGATTTAGGTCATACCTGACAACCCATGCCCCGTTGGGTCACTGTTTCAGAGATATTTTGTTAATTAAACAGAGGAACAGAATGACCACAGGTGGGCAAAAACAGTGGGAAAAGGAGCAACTTCCGAATTCCTGCTGGCTTCCCCACTGAGTTTCTAAGAAAGGAAACCTTCCTCCTTTACTGTCTCCTCCCTCCTTTCAACTTTCCTTCCCTCTCTCCTTCCTCCCTTCCCTGCTTCCTTCCCTCTCTTCCTCCCCTCTTCCTTCCTTTCCTTCTCTTCCTCCCTTCTTTCCTTCTCTTCTTCCTTCCTTCCCTGCCTCTTTCCTCCTCCTTCCCCTTCCTTCCTCCCTTTCATTATCTTCCTTCTTTCTTTTCTCCTTTCTTCCTTTCCTTTCTCCCTCCCTCAAATTAATGCAGGCTTCCCCATTTACTTTCCTCGTGGAAAGCTTACAATGAGAATGTCAGTGGGGAAGTTGCCAGTTTAAGGCCAGCAGGCAGGTAAATGGCTGCCGCTGCGTGGGGGAGACAAGAAGCAGGTGTTGTGGAGGTGTGGATCAGGAATGGTCCATGGGGGTGTATGAGAGAAGCTGTGTGGGTTCAGAAGGGTGTATGGGTCTGCACCAGAGATGCAGCAGAGGAAGGCAAAGGTTGTGAAGGATGCCTGGGTATGTGTGAGAGATGCTGGTCTAGTGGGACTCATGGAGGCAGCTTGGGTCAGGAAGATGCAATTGCAGCTACAACCCACCAGAAGAGCAGGAGCCATTAGCACTGAAGCAGCCACAACTCCCCTAAATTTCATTCCCTCAAGAATTCTGTAAGTTAGTCCATTTGAGGTACTCGGTTCAAAAATTGTTGTACTGTGATGTACCGTTTTATCCAGTTAAAGATCATGACAACAAACATTTTTGTACACATATAAAAAATAAACAAATAAATCAATTCTTAACTCAATACTTCTTGTTCTTTAAATGACAGTGTACTATTTTCTTGGAAGTAATATACAAAGTTGTTTTAGCAATAGGACTTGAAGAGCCATTTCAATGAGAAATGTCAACATGTCAAAATAATTAAATCATACCATCTTATAAGAACTGGATTCTTTAATTATAAGCCATAACTGCTGTATTTTTAAAGAAAAAATCCCTGTTGCACATTGATTTTGATAATAAACTAAAAGAAAATATAACAAGGAGCTTCTGTTGAGAACTAGTTAACATGCTTCATAAAAATAATTAAAAGCCTGTGTTTTTCTGACGATTAAGGCCACACCATCAAACTATCACTTTTCTTGGCAGTAATCAACATGGGGGCTTGAAAAAACAATCTCTGTTTGGAGAACTGCCAAAAATGAAATATGTCTGCTTGATGTTTTTTAAACTCTAGTCATTTGCTAAAGCCTTTGCAGATTAGAAACTTTAAGCAGCTGGGCACTGAATCAAAAGCTTTTCAATTGGCCCTAATTTTCAGGTACGTCTAGAATCAAAATTTTACAGATTATATAAAGGCAGAACCACTAGAAGGGCAAAATGAACAGGAAAATATTAGATTATCCATTAGAGCAAAGGACTGAAATATTTCCAAGACATGGGCACTACTATAGATAAGTAGGCCCCCTGCCAGAAAACTCTTTATCTCTCAATTGTTCTGAAAACCGGTGTAGAAAGAGCCTTCAAATCACAAAGAATGCCTGTTGAGAAGACTCCATTATCATTCTCATTGCAAAAGCAAGCACCAGTGGTTGACAGCAGGGCTAAGTATTTGATTTAAAACATAGTGATTTTTGAGATTGTAGTTCCAAATGTACTTATGTGGTAAACCCAATAATAAATTAAATAAATGTAGTATGTGCATTTAATGTTACAGGCAGATTTACCATCTGGGGTATGCACTTGTGGAGCTGATCCTACATGCAAGTGTTGGTGTTAGTTTCTATATGTAGACTTTATCACAAGGAACTGAATTGTATTATTAACTACAAACTACAATGCCTAATACTGTGAAATGTTGCCCCATACAGAATATGAATCTGTAAGACTAGACAATAAACAATTTACCTATTAGGTCTTCACATAGCATGCCTTAACATATCTGGGAAGCCATAAAGAAGATTAAAGGCAGTAAAGAATGGAAGCCTGACCTACTGATCTCTAGCATAGATAACACTGGAGGGAACTTTTATTGCAGTAAAAGGCATTGTGCTCTTGAGCATGATATAAGAGAGGAACACTACTTTCCCTGGAAACAATCCTAAAATAAGTCCATCCGTCAGTCTGAAAATAACTTCTCTGAGGCATATTATAAGCCTTCACACCAAACAAGTTTGGACCTGGCCATTAGCTGGAGATAATACTAGACAAGAGATACAAAAAGCAGCATTTAAGAGCACAATATGATTTAGGAAATAAAAGGATAGCATGAAGGCAAGGTAATTTTCCATTGACTATAGCTAGAATTTCTCTAGTTGATGTAATCTGAAAAGAGCAAAATGCAGTAACTTTTAATGATATTTCTAATAACTCAGTATTCTGTATATTTCATTTGATTAGTTAAGCAAATTTTTCTAGAAACTTTGCACATGATGCAAATGCAATAAGGTTTTGGCACTTAATTAGAATAAACTTCCTTGTTATACGGGGACTATCAAATGCATATATTATCTTTCAGAATGCATTTCATTAATTGAAATAAAATCTTAATTGCAAAAAGTGCATATGATATGTCATTCAACAACTTTAATTGCTTCTTCATTTTTCTTTATTTGTTTTTTATAATGTTTAAGTATAACCAGAACTGTAAAGACAGTATAATTTTTGAAGCACTTATGTTCCAAAATGCAGTAAAAAAATTTCAAACTTGCTGTTTTTACTTAGAATATACAACTGAGATCCAGCAAGACAATTGTGTATGATTTCTCAGTTCATAGAATCATAGGGATGGAAGGGATCTTGGGGAGCTTCTACTCCAACCCATGATCAAAGCAGGAGACTTAATACCATCCCAATCAAAGTTTGTACCAGGCAACACTTTTAAGGTTTTATCAGAGTATCTTACTAAACTTTAAGCTCATCCAAGTTTAATACTTGTCATACAGCAGTGACATTTTTCTGTTAAAACTGATTATGCAATTATGTCCATCCCTTGAAAGTAACATTGCCAGAAGGTATCTTCAGGAATGCATATTCAGCCAGATATCATTCTATATTTGAAAAAAAAAATCATACTCTATTGGGATCATTGGCAACAGAAATAAAAAACTAGCAAGAACTTTCAGACTGGGTCTGCAAAAACGAGTAAGGAACTGCCAGTGAAAAACAGCACAGTTAACTGCCTTGAATTGCCAAGAAACCTGAGATTATAAGATTATGTATGTGTTTATTTTGGTCATCAATCTGGCTATTTTCCATCAGTACACAACTATAAGAATTAGACAAAATATGCCTTCTACTCCAATAACAGGGAGGCTACAAACCCTAATTCCCAAGCAGTTTTTTCCATTTATCCTATGAGTTAGATAGGCACATTTGATTATTTTTCTAAGAATGCAATGCATTTGTCCACTTGACACCCTCAGCCACATCACTTTTTATGTTATCTTGTGTAAATCTAACCCATGCTGTCAATTATGGGTTGAACCTATAGAGAAAATCCTGAAAATTAGTCTAATTCAATGAACCAAGATTCAGTTAATCAGAAAAAGGGTGTTATGTGTGATAGCCAATTAAGATTGCTACAGATTTCTGCCTGCTTGAATAAGAGATGAATTTAAGTTTGGTAGTTTTTTAATTTATGATAAGGATGAACATTCCACTGTGTGGTAAGCCCTTACCTTAGATGAAAGATATACAAAAACAGACCTGTTGTCAGGAATCAACATGTTGGAAGCATTTTTAAAAAGGCCTATTAAATTTCATTACTCCTTTCCTTCCCTTATTATTGTGTTAAGTAGCAGCAGAATTTTTTTCAATTTACTAGCACGAATTCCAGAGCCTGCCTGCTATTTAATTATCTTACAATGTCTTGTAACTCCTTTAGTGAATAGTTTTGCACAACAATCCTTCAAGACTACAGATACATCATCAACAGTTATAATCTGTGCAATAACAACACATGCTCTCACAAGTGGCTTTTTTTGCTGGACATGTTTCTACAATATAATGGGATGGTGGTAAAGGCAATTATATCAACTTGTTTTTTTCTGCCACTTTCATCAGCTCTTGTGTTTTTTCCATTCCCAGGTGAAGAAGAGGAATATTGTCACTCCGACACTTCTGGTGCCTGTGGGAGTCTTCACCATCATCAAGGGAATTTTCTTTGGGCTAAACTACTGAGATTATGAAATAATATACCATACTGGCTCCTAGCTTGAATGAAAAAGATGGAATTAGAACAAGCTAAGAGGAATGCATGCATCCATTTGTGCATTTGTAAGCTTGTACTGGAATAGGAATTCACTAACTGTACTCAAACAGCATTTACTCTTCTACTAATCACCCTGTGCATAGAATTCCAGGAGAGAGAAAGATGGAAAGGGAGAAAGGTGGGAGACTTACTGTCTTCATCTCCAGTCTACAGGGCTACAACTATCCTGTTGAAAAACCAAATGGTTTGCTGTACGATGAAATTATTTACTGGGATTTTTAAGAATGTGTTTCCATCTTACTTACAAGCTGCCTTGAAAAGTTTTGCATCCTAAAAAATGTAGTAATTGTTACTATTATTTTTACTGTTAATAACAATATTCAGTTAATCTGTCTCTTACACACTGATACAATGCACATACTATATAGCACTATTCTACATTTGTAAACACTCAAGTTGAAAAGTTCAAATAGGTTGTGTTCTGGTTTAAATTAAGTTCTGCTGACCTATGAAAGTAAGTCTGCCTGAACAGCTCTGTGAATCGTTACCTGATTTGATGTCTACAGCTTCAAAGCTTTGTGACCTTTTAGACTGCATGTGAACCCCCCAATCAAGCAGCTTTTCTTTTTTATCCCATGACCTTCCCAACCTGATGAACTATACCAGTTAGCCATCCTCTTTCACCGCCCTGGCCTAATAACTGAGTAAACAAACAAATAAGGACTTCATATCTCCTGCTATGTTTAAGCTAGTTAAGTGTGACTGAAAGCACCATAGATATTTTCAGAGACAGGAAGACACTGAAACTCCAACTAATCTCAATTGGAAATATTTGCTCAGCACCTGCAATCAAACAAGCTTACCTATAAATAGGTTCTTTGGTGCATTTTCATGTACCCGATGAAGGATTGAGGGGAAAAGAGATATAGGACATGTTAATAATATGGTATACTAATTGCTGAAAGTATATTTTTGCAAAGGTATGAATTAAATTAAATTAAATCATGAAACATACAACAACAATTTTGAATATCTACTTGCTATATCTAGTGTTGAATATCTATAATTTTGGAAGCTTCTCTGGATGCAGCAGTACATTTCATCACAAGTTGAAAAATGGATCTGTAAATAGGTGTCTTCTGGATAAGGTTTGTGTCAGTGGGTAAATTATAAAAAGTTATGTGAGGTATTAATGTTAACATTTTCTACTAATGGAGTCCCATGGATACTGCAAACCTAATGCCAAAAGAAGGAATACTGGTTTTTTAAGTTTCACAATTACTGTTCTGTGTACTAGGCATTTCACTGTATAAATGCATAGTTGAAATCTAGGTGTTAAAATAATCAAGTCTCTTATTTTTTTTTGTTTATATTGATCAGATATTCTTTGCTTGCAATTGTGTAAAGCACTGTATACTGTATAAAACTACATTTTCTTACTCGGTCTAGGAATTCATACATTGTTTAAATGTATTTTTACAATACACATAAAGATTGGATTGATATTCTGCCTTTCATTCAGTGTTCAAAATAACCCTCCCATTTTTTTCCTATAACATCATACTTGTGAGGGCCAGTTAGGTTGAGAAAATTTGACTAGCCCAAAATTTCCCAATGTACTTCCTTGGCTGAGAGTGTACCTGAACGTAGATCTCTTCTAGACCAACACTTCAATTATTTTACTGCATTGGGTCTCAATATAGCTCAACTGCAGCACTCAGGATTAAGGTTCTGAGATTTCATTCAATAGTTCTCTGAAGAGACTCTAAAGGTTTCCTGTAACATTTCTAGATCTGTTTTGTGGAATGATTTAATGAGTACCTAAAGGAACATACCATAAAAATAAGAAACAGAATATCACATTACTGCTTTTTGATTACTTCTGCTTATGTATGAATAAAAATACAGTACATTGAGCATTTCAAAGCCCAGTTCATAGGAGTTAACATCTGAAGACAACACATTAACTGGATTCACATACTGTGCTAGCCACTAATTTGCTTGATCATATTTTACTGAATAAAAACAATTGTTTGGTTTACACAACAAATTAAGTAAAACCAAACTGGCCACATTAATATTTAATGCCATTTATTACGCTGGAACAGAGTCTAGGCCTTGCAAATTTCAAATCTAATTTTAAATCAAATTTAACATGTAGGGCTGCACTTTAAGTTAATGATTTGGTTCATGCATCATGCTAAGCCAAAACCCAGAGTTTAAAATTTCAAGAGTTACATTCTTGCAGCATGCTAAATCAGAGCCAAACAAAAAACACTGAGACTTAGCAGTGTGTGTGAATCAGATTTATAAGTAATGAATGTAAAGCTCACAATGTTCAATGAAGCTTGCTTCTACTTAGATGAATTAACCATTACAACCTATTCTATATAGTAGTCTAAAACCAATTGGTGAAGGAAAACAAAGCTGAAGCAACTCAGCTGTTTAACATTTATGCTTCATCTGTAGGCTACCAGTGTTTGTTCTTCACGGATACTAACATCAAGCCTCTTTCGCTCTGTGATATAGCAATGTTTATTATACTACTCAGTATGGGAATAAAAACAACTTTTAGGGCCTCTGCTTGCAAGGAAGTTGATGACCTAGCCATCTGGATTTCTCAAGCAGTTAGCAATACAGTCATATTACTTTTAACTAATATTTTCTAAGAAAAGCTTTCTTCCCCTTCCCAAGGATATTCAGAATAGTAACCCACTAATCTTAATAACTAGAGTCAAAAGCAAACACATTGGCTGTTGACAATTATTCTTCCTTGTTTAGTGCCAGTGTTTGAAGAGAATTAAGGCTATTGTAAAATAACTAGTTATCTTTTTCAAAAATGAAGATAATATTTTAAAAGTCTGTTTGTTCCTCAACCAAACACCTTCTCTTATAGCCAAACAGTTGGCTGCTGTCAAGTTCCAAAATCCTTGTAGTATCTAGTAGGCAACAGAGATGACTAAACAAAGAACTGTGATCAACATCTTGACTTTGCTCAGAGCTTACTAGATTGTGTTATAGAAACCATTTCTCTGATGTTCAATGGTCTAATTAATCTTATTTCCAGAATTGTGATAAACTGCTGAGGGATAAACCACCTAGCTGACACGGCCATCAAGGTCATGCCACCTACTATGCTACATTTGTAAAGTGCCACTTTCAGGCAGTGTGAAATTTTAAGCAACTAGATGTTTTTCCTATCATCACATAAATCCCAGCCTGGACTAGCAGTAGAAACTGGAGAACACAGCTGGCATCTTTAGGGAAGCCCTGCACATTTGACTGACTCAGTTAAATCTGTTAAAAGTGCTTTGAATGAACTAAACAGATGCAAAGTATCATTTATTTATTTATTAAATTTATATACTGCCCATCCTACTGTCTGAAGTGACTCTGGGAGGCTATGAACCAAGGCTTCATTTAGCCAAAGTATTTAGCCATGAAATGAACTTAAAGGAGGATCAATTAATTGGCAAATTCCACGTAGTTTTTCATAAAATGTAGATTAAAGTACAGGTAGTCCTCAACCTACAACCACAATCAAGCCCAAAATTTCTGATCCTAAGCAAGAAAGTTGTAGTGAATTTTGCTTCATTTTATTACTTTTCTTGCCACAGCTGTTAAGTGAATCATTTTAATTAAGTTAGCAACAAGCTGTTAAGTTAATCTGGTTTCCCCATTGACTTTGCTCATCAGAAGGTTGTAAAAGGTGATCACATGATCCCAGACACTGCAACCATCATTAATACATGCCAGTTTTGGGAGTTGCCTCAAGGTTCATGATTTAATTGGAGTATCCTGACAAAGTGTCTGAATTTTGATCACATAACCATGTCGATGCTGTCATGGTTGTGTGAAAAGTGATCATAAGTCACTTTTTTCAATGCTGTTGTAACTTTGAACAGTCACTAAATGAACTGTTGTAAGTTGAGGACTACCTGTCATATATAGGTCCTATAGATCCTATATCATCAAAGCTATTTCCTTCCTCAGATGAATATAAAATATCAGTGTTCTTAAGAAAGAACAACTCTTCTATAAGCAGGTAATAATATTTACACTAGAAGACAAATCAGATCCAAGATACTAAAGGAACCAGCTATAAAGAGAAACAAAATGGATTATAAAGTTTGGAGTGACATTTTGAGTTTTTACTTTGTAAAAATTATCAGGCAAATTAAAATCACATTTTTTATAAGTAGCATTTCCTCTAGATATATTGCCTTCTATCTTAAAAAATATGCTAGTATAATAATATGGAACAGAGATACTAGAAGTTCTTCTATAAAAGATAGGTGACATTATTAAAACCACTTCATTTTAGATTTGATAAATATTATTTAGTGCAAGGTCAATTTATTTCCATGCAATTATCTCATTCAACAGATTTTGTTCTGAGGACCATTATTTCTTATATAGTTCAAATATATTTTAATGAAAAATGTAAGCATAGAGAGGTTATAAAATAAGAAAAAATGTTATTGCAGTATTATTTTATTAATTAATTTATTTGATTTATTTTGCTGCCTATTCACCCATGGTGACTCGAGGCAGCTTACACAATGTAAAACCATGTATATATAGAGATTAAAAAAACAATAAAAACTAACAAAAGGAATCAAATAAATTAATAAAATAGAACAAAATCTGGGGAAAATATACTGTAAAGAGGCTAGTAATTATTTTAGTTTAGTTTATTTCTGTTAAATATATGCAATATCTTTCAGCTCCTTCTCTAAAAGTGAAATACATTCTGGAGCCATGGCTTTTTACATTTTTGTTATATAGGCACATCCTTTGAAAAGAATATTAATAGTCAATGGAAAGCCAAATAGATTGCTGAATGCCCAGACATAGGAAGACATATAAATGACCTCACAAAAAAGGTGCCAGGCTTTGAACTACCATGTCAGCAATGGACAATCCTGAATAGAATTCACACCTCACATAGCATCTGCCGGGACTCTCTGTATAAATGGAGCAAAAGATCTTCCCTTCAGTGTGACTGCGGGATCCCATGTCCAACTGCAGATTACATCAAGATTGGCCGTATACTGGTCTAGTATCTGATTTTTTAAATATAAATGATGCTGTGTTTCAACGGTTAGATGCCCTAGATATTGGTATTTGAATATAGACTTTTTTAACATTTATGTTTTATTTACAATAAAATGGATGAAATGTTAATATATATTGCTAGTCTATGTATGATATGCCATATGCTTAAATAAATAATCATACTGTTGACAACAACAAAATACGTTTCTTATTTTCCTTCTTTTTTGTTAAAAATGAAAAGCAATATAGAATAGTTAGTCATCCCCAATCTGATGCTCTCACGTGTTAGAATACAATACCCATTTATAGGTAATAATATTTATCATCAAATAAATATAATAATTAAACATTTCAATTATAGTATTTTATTTAATTTAAATATTTTAATATATTAACCCATGGCATTTCTCTAATATAAATCAACACCTCAAAATAAACAATAGAAATTTACAATCTGATATATACAGGGATACACATTCTAAAAATATTTAGCAGAAAAATGAAATCAAAAATTGACAATTCTGTCTGTTAAGTCAACATACAGTCTACACACTCTTATAAAATTCCCTATCCAATATAGATAGTCATTGGCTCACAATCATTTCTTTAGTGACCATTTGAAGTTACACTGGCACTGAAAAATGTGACTTATGACTGGTTTTCACATTTATGACCATTGCAGCATCCCCATAATCACAAAACCAAAATTCAGGCACACGGCAACTGGCATATATTTAATGACAGTTGGATTGTCCTGGGGTTGTCATCTGATCACCATCTGTAGCCTTCCCAGCTGGCTTCCAACAAGCAAAGTCAATGGGGAAAGCCAGATTTACTTAGCACGGTTCACTTTAACAGCTACAATTATTTGTTTAACTATTGTAAGGGGGAAAAGGTCATAAAATGAGGCAAAGCTCACTTAACAACTGTCGTGCATAGCAATGGAAATGTGGGACTTAGTTATTGTCATAAGTTTATCTGTAACAAATTGTGTCATTTTGATAACATCTATAGGCACTGTTTCCCTCACCTCTACCCTCCTCCCAACTAACATTACACATTCATTTTCTCTAAAGTATCTTCTTTTTTCAGAGCTTCAGGATCACCTTTTAAAAATTGCTGCAGAAGGTTGAAAAAATGAACCTTCTATCTTAATAATAATAATAGTAGGAGGCTCCAGCAGAAAAATGGCAAATCATGGATCAATTACCACAAAGACATGTTGTCAGTTCTAACTGATTAGCTGCTACCTTGATAAAATGGGAACAATCTTTCAGCACTCTCACACTTTCATTGTCCTAGTCCTATTAAGTGAGCACAGTATTTTTAAAGGGCATCTTTTAAAAATGGTGAAGAGGAAAATGTGATTTAAGAGTCAGTTTAAAGAAGCAGAATTTAGCTAAGCTGATACATTAATAGAACTCCCAACCCTACATTGCAAACATCACCCATACTCAAAATTTGGACCAAAAGGATAGAAATGCTCTGGAATAGAAATGGGCGGGTGAAGGCAGGGGATGAGGAAATTCTGTACTGCAGCTACATGTATTCCTCAACTTACGACCATATTGAGCCCAAATTTATGTTGCTAAATGAGAAATGTGTTAAGTGAGTTTTGACCTATTTTATGACTTTTCTTGCCCTATTTATTAAGTGAATCAATGCCGTTCTTAAATTAGTAGTGTGATTGTTACTAATTTGGTTAGTAACACTGGTTTCCTCATTGACTCTGCTTACCAGAAGGTCGCAAAAGGGATCACATAACCCTGGGGCACTGCAACTGTCATAAATGTGAGTCAGTTGTCAAGCATCCGAATATAAATCACATGACCATGGCGATGCTGCAACGGTCCTAAGTGTGAAAAATTGTTTTTTTTCAGTGCCGATGTAATTTTGAACAGTCACTAAATGAATTGTTTTAAGTCTAGGACTACCTGTATAACATTTGAGAAGTTGAAGAGCTTATTGTTCTAAACACACAAGATGGAACACAAAGAAAATTCTTATTTTTGCATCCTTTTCCAAAAATGAGATTTTTGATTCCAAGCAGGAGTGCAAGGATAATTTTTAATGCATTTTTGCTTCTCTTATAAGCCTCTGGAAACTGCGAGAATAGCTACCATTTATACCACTTATAAAACTTTAGGGACATTTGAGTGTAGGAGGAGAGAGACTGAAGATGCCTATGACAACTTGAAACCCAATAGATAAAAAAATTTCAGAATGCAAAAGTTCAGTTTGAAACAGTTTTGCAGATTGCATACTTTATTGCTGATAAAAAACATTAAGCAAACGCATTTCCAATTACAATGATCAAATTACAAACAAGAAAATGTAACTATGTAGTGTGTACATTTGTGTAAATGTATCTAAAGAGGTACATTTGCAAAGAAACCACTGCAAAAGGTTGTTGCAAAATGACATGCATGAACAAATATGTGAACAAGTGGATTTGTCATGAACACTTTTGCATCTGAAACAGAAGTTACTCCTCGTGAAAATTTCATTTAATATTATTTTTATTCACTTAATTTTTTTAAACTAAGCCTTTGGTTAAAGTACTTCATACTGCTCCTATGTCACATTATAGTTTCCTCGAGATCTTTTAAATTAGGGGTTGTCACATTTCAAATTTGTCAGGTTTATTTTTGTTTCTATTAGCACTCAAAATTTACTACTCTGATTCAAATGCAGAAACATAGACTTAGCCATTCCCATACCACTATTCCCATTCCATTCAGAATGCATATAAAAAAATAAACTACTTGCTGAGATATCATTCCATCCACATTCTCATGTCATGTTATGTTCATTTGCCATATGATTATATGTATTTCCCCGCCCAACACTCATGGTTCTCATGAGAGGAAGCTAAAAAGGCATCGATAATTACACAAAGCAGACATTTCAATTTGTTTAGCTGTAGCAATGAAATTTTGTCTAATGTAATATTTTCAGAAATATATAATAGAAATATATAATACTAAACACTGGGAAGGTGAGTCCTGTTGATTTCAATGGTATACAGCAGTTTCAAGATTAAAAAGAAGCTTATGATATGCTACACCAGTTAATAATATCTTAATTCTAATTTATGTAATCTATTGAAGAGAGAAGAATTAAATTTTGTTTAAATTGCAATAGTGCTTTGCCATTGTGCATTCCACAATTCTATATATGCTACATAGTTCTGTAATAATGTATTAAAAGAAAGCTAATGTTTGACTCTGAATCAATAAACACAGCATTTGTATTGTGAGGCAAAACTCTCAAGATGAGACATCTGTGGAACTGTAACATTACTCTTTGCCACTAAAGATTATAGTGGAAAAATATTATTATTATTATTATTAATAACTACATTCTGCCTAATAGTTTATACATCCATTTAATACAACAACTTTATAGTATTATACAGACTGGATGTTTTCTAACTTTTTTCAGGCCCAAGCCTTTTGCCTATCTTGAAGCCTGTTGTTTATTGAATGTAAATGTATTGCAAGAAACATCTATAGAATTTAAGATACTATTTTGCAAAAAAAAGTGATGCAAAGAAAACTCTTGAAGCAAGAATTGGCAAATTTTAAAATATTGTTTCTTTTACTCAAACTCAGATATCATTTCTAACATATACTTTTCTGCGGATTCAATGATGCTTTAAAAATGTTGACATCCAATTACATAAGCTTCCACCTACTCCACAGACTCCCTCTGACAATTATACCCTGCATTATTCTAATCCAAGGCTGTCAAATTCGCAGCCCATGGGCCGGATACGTCACACACTGGCCATACCCAGTTCAGCGAAGAAGGAAAAAGTCATGATACATCACAGGACACTGCTGTGACAATGCGAGTTTGACACCTCTGTCCTAACCTAATCAATTTTGCATTATTCTAATCTAATCAATTTTGCCACAAATTTAGTTGTTGGAAGATAAGTTTCTACCACCCATACTATTATTGGAGCAATCACTTGTACGTGTCATATTAGGTAGAGTGAAACATTGCAGATTACAATACCATATTGATTTATGGCATTTCATATATATTACAGGGAAAGACAAATGGTAAAACCTGCTATGACCCATTTTATTTAGAAGGTATTTTCTTCACATGTATCTAACTATGGAACAAGTATGGACCAGTAACTTTGTTTATTGCTGCATCCTCATTCCATTGTTTTCATGTGATCCTTGCTCATAACTGAGTGGCCTTAAATTATCTGTGTGCTTCCCAAATGAATCTTTTCCTTGTAACACTGCATAATTTTTGCTGGGAATATAATCTGACATGCTTCACAGGCTATTCCAGTGGCAGTACTGTCAGATGGCTCCCAAGGCATTATATCAAGCTGGCACTTATTGTAATGGTATATGAGAAAGACCTTGGGAAAAGGGCCAAAGAGATGCTGCCTAGAAAACTGTCAGATAAATCATAGTCTGAAGCTGGATAAAGGGAAAAGCAAGAGACTCAGAAGGGATCCTCCCTAGTTTCTTGAACTGTAACAGAATTGTTGCTTCAAACCTGCAAAATTCTGTTAATGTAGCTTTACAATAAGGTAGAATTAGCTTATCGTTTTTCTCGTCTGGTCAACCCAATTAATCACTTTAAGCTGTGGGGATACTCTCCTTTCCCCCTTGTGCAGTTTCTTTGTCCTGTACCCGTAAATGCCATCAGCTATTAAGGAATGAATAACAGGCTTCTTATTCAAAGTTCTTTTGAATAGCAGTTGATGGACAGTGGTAATACAAAGAACTGTGGGCTGAAACAGCGAGGAGAGTTTCTTCTGGAATGGCACAGAAGAATGCACTGTCAGCCTGTAATAAAAGTCATTTATTACTCCACAATTTAATTGTGGTTAACTTTGTTTGCATCATTAAGCTTGATTGGCCCAGAAGAAGGGATTTTTTCCCCTTGAGATACGTTCTGTTGGGTTTCATGTGTGACATCAGCTGCAAATCAAGGCTCATGGTGAAGGTGTGTGGCAACTATTAGGTGAGAATCTCTAGTGGCTTTTCAGGGGTGCTCCTCCTTAGACTGCCAGGTGTGAGATGTTGCTTGTGAAGTTGGGCTATAGAGATTAGATGGGCTTGTTGCTTGTGTACCACTTTCCCTGTGGCATAGCAATCTCCCTACCAGAGTTAGTAGAGATTGTGGCTGGGTTTGGCAGCTACGTTGCCCAGGTTCATGGCCCTAAGGGAGTAAAATCTGCATGAACTGGGCAGTGGCTTGGGAATTCATGACCATCATGGACCTGACACAAATTATCCCCGGCCTGAGTTATATTGGAGGCTATACATTACACCTCTGTGGGGTTTTTTTATATCAGAGCAATGCCAACCTGATCTGGAATTGGCAGTTGTCAACCAACTGTTTCTTCTCATGGAAAGATCAAACCCTGTTGATTCTAGACTTACTTGGTGCCTCATCTTTTCACAAGGAGGCTGAACCTACTTGAACAGTCCTTTCTAGGCACCTGATGGACCTTACTGTGTTCTAGAGAGAAGATAGGGTTGCTGCTGAGATTCCAGTAGAGGGTTTAACCAAGGCTTTCTTCACCACTTGAGAAGTCACTGGCCTTGGATCAGATCAAACTAATGAGGACTCTCTATGCACATGGAGGATACTCTGGTTTTCAGAGGAAATCCAAGTGATGAAAGCTAGAAGGGACATCTAGAACATACTGGAGGAACAGTGAACCTGACTAAACACAGTAACAGCCTTTCCTCATGATGATAACAGCAGATAACTGTAGTTATTTCTTCAACCTTATTGTGTCATCGGAGAGCTGGATGTGTCTTTTTTAGTGTAACATCTGACTATGGGAATACAGGTACTCCCTGACTTGCAATCACAACTGAGCCCAAAATTTATGCTGCTGAGTGAAAATTTTGTTAAATGAGTTTTGCCCCATTTTATGACTTTTCTTGCCACATTTGTTAAGTGAATCACTGCAGTGATGGTTGTTAAGTGAATCTGACTTCCCCATTGACTTTGCTTGTCAGAAGGTTGCAAAAAGGGAACACATGACTCCAGGACACTGTAACCGCCATATATATGAACCAGTTGTCAAGCATCCAAATGTAAATCACATGACTATGGGGATAGTGGATGGTCATCAGTGTGAAAAATGGCTATAAGTCATTTTTTTCAGTGCTGTTGTAACTTCAAATAGTCACCAAACGAACTGTTGTAAATCAAGGAATATAGCTGCAGGACTGCTGTGAGGATTATTTTAGTCATTTGCTTAGATTTTCTTGGGATTGGACTCTAGTTGCACAGGTAAAATAAGTTTGTCTGAAGTACACTCTTATGCGGTTACCTAAGAGAAATTTGAGCTTACAAAATTCCAGAAAATTTAACAATTGGCTCTCAATCTGGCTGCATCATTGGCTTTTGACAGGTTTGTCTTCTGCACCATTGCACCTATTACTGGACTAGGAGGCCTTGCTCATGACTTAATCATCTCCTCTTTGGATTACTGTAATGTGCTGGGGGTACTCGGAAGCAATAGTTGGCAGGTTTTGTGCTTCTCATTATGCTCGTGTAACACTGCTGTTTTGTAAGCTGCATCAGTTCCCAGTAGGCTTCCAGGTATGATTCAAGGGCTATTTGTATCACTGTCTCAGATTGCTCCCTCGGATTTAGGCATGAGGGCCTGCTCTGGATCCCTTTCATCAAAAAATACCATCTTGCTGAGTCCTACATGCATGCCTTCTCTATGGCTGCACCTGCCCAGTGGAACAGTTTCCTTCCAGAGATCCAGATGGCCCTATCCCTGTTAGCCTTTTTTTATAAGGCATTGAAAACCTAGCTGTTCTCCAAGGCATTTGGACCAGGAAATTAAATGAATTCTGTTGGTGATGTGGCTTTTGGTTCTGAGGGTTATTATTTTAACCAAAATATCGTGTATTATATATTCTTATGATTGCTTTAATTTTTTGTACATTGCCCAGAGTTGCTGCTATGAAATGTATTGCTTTATAAATAATATAAATAAATAAGGAGAAATTGAGGGTATAATTCTGTATGGGACCAAGCCTGTGCCATACTTAAAAATAATTAAGATGCTTCACAATATGTTGCAGCACATACATACAGTGGTACCTCACTGCAACTTTTTAAAAGGGCCACTTTTCCCAAAATCATTCAGCACCATCAACACAATTCTAGAAAAAACATGATTGCATGAAGGAATTAAACTGATGCCAAATTCATGCCCTCTCCTGATTGGATCACCCCACCCCACTGGAGGCACTGAATGTGAAACATTGCATAGCATTTACTGATACAGAGTAAATTGAACACTTTTAAGTATTAGGAGATATATGTTTAATATCTAAGTGAGCAACCCTGCTGGGTGACCTTGAACCAGTCATGGTAGGTTTAACCTACTTCATAGGATTTCCATGAGGGACAAAACAAGGCTAGAAAAATAGGTATGCTGTTTAACCGATGAGAGGTGAAATATAAATTTGATAAATGAACTAAAGTTGCCTGAAGCAAAATTTAGGTCACACTAATACAGCAGGATGCATGCTTATTGAATGAATATTCTGCTTAAGGAACCAAATTATTCATATGTGTTTTTATTCATGTAAAACAAGGTAAGAGATGAAGAATCATCCTCGTTCCTTTGCCTCCAAGGCTCTTTTTCATAGCCTATGTAATTAATTATAGGTTGTAATTGTACACAGGAACAGAAAGAAAGGAAGCATCTCTTCCTCTATGTGCTCCCCATCCATTATTTTAAAAACGGGAAATCATTCAACGTGGTCTACTTTGGCCTTAAAGGGTCCAGGTTTTTCTGAAAATGTGTTTCTCTTCCTGTGTACCATTATACCCTGTAATTCATTGGATAGGCTCTGAGGGCTTTTCAGCATTCCAGGGATGGTGGACGCATTTCAAAAGCTTCCCACTTTAAGCATACTTTTGGAAAGCAAATTGGATGAGCACTCATAGCATTACTTCCACGGTGGTTGCCCGTGCACAGCCTGTGCTCCAAGGTTCTCCTGTAAATCAAGAGCTTTTACCGTTCTTTCCTAACTCTGTTTTAATAAACCCCAGCCAGCCTGCTCACTGAGAATCCAACTAAACAATTACCATGCCCCACTTGGATGTAACCAAAAGGCTACGTTCTGAAAGCAAGAGACAAGCCATTCTTCTCACGGGCTTTGTAAATGACTTTACTTTGGGACAGTCATTCTTCTCCCAGGCTGTGAGGGACAGGTGCAATTCCCAAGAGTGCTGCGCACCCTTTGAAAAAGGGAGCGAGGAAGAGCAATCCCCGCATTAAACAGGAGTGTGGACCCCCAAACCGCACACGCGACACCTGTTATTTCCCACGCCGACGTTTGACTAGAAAGGAAGCCAACGGCTGATGCATACCTGGATGAAAGTCCTCCTGCTGCTGAAGCTGTGATGCCGTTGCCGGCGTGTGTGCGTTTCTGGCCTTTCCTCTGCCCGGGTGAGCCCTTCTCCGAAAGGCCAGGAAAGTATGGCTGAGCCGCCTCTGGTTGCCACGGCCAACATAAAGCTTTCAAAAAAGGAGCCGGGGACCAATCAGGCCTCGGGGCTAGAATCGCACAGCCCCGGGTCACGTGACACAGAGAGTGAAAAGCATGGCCAGAGCCGCCTGGACCGACGCGGCGAGCGGTCTTTGCACCACTTCGACCGTTTTCCCGCCTCTTTTCCCCCTTCCAAATCCCACCAGAGCCCTTCATTGCCGGCCTTTTCTTTAAGGTTGTCTCGCAGACATGCGGGGGATGGGGAGATTACAGAGCCCAGGGGAAGAATCGAGTCAATAGACGGAACTGGCTTTGTGCAGCTTCCAAAACTCCGGTTTTTCAACTTTGGGACGGGTTACTGCTACCCCAACAGCTGCTTTCATGCGGAAAGTTTACTGACTAAGCTGCCCTGACCCAGAGATGAAAGGCCTGTCACTCAAGCTTCCCCCACTCTCCCCAGAGACAAATCCTAGATGCCGTCGGTGCTATAGGTCAAAGCCTGCTCCAGCTGCGTTTCAACTTTTTACATGAGCTCCCATTTCCAATGACAGCAGCACAATTTCTCAGCCTGTCTAGGTTATTCATAGACTCTTACCCTTTCTGCAAATAATAGATGTGCAAAAAAGACGGGAGACGGGGAAGCAGATAACTTTCAAATGATATAAATTTAAAAATGGCAAAATGGCAAGGCACTGTGAGGAAGAGAAAAAAGGTTTCAGCTGCCACAAATTTGCCAAAGGATGTTTAGAGCAAAACAATGACACTTAAGAACACAAACTGATGCTCTTTGGTGATCTTTTTGCTGCTGTGGGATCATAGTGTCATGTTTTTTGCTGCAACGGCCACATATCCTTGTCAAAGATTATCATAAACAAATTCTCTGGACAGCACTGATTTCAGAGGCTTGTGATTAAAAGTTCCTTCCTCGGAGATTGTACTCCAAGTAGTAATTTCCCCCTGATGCAAACTGGAAGAACAAAAAATGGCTTAGAGCAAGAAGTGAGCACCAGGAGATTAGCAACAATTGAAACATAAGTATTCATATTCTATATAAAAACTATTCTTTTTGCACTTAGATGGGGAGCATAATATTTATTGATAGGCTGTTTTTTGAATTCTGCAGCAATATAGTATCTCAAAAGAGTGAAGAAGTATGTGCTAGGTACACAAGAAATTATATGAAAAAGGGCTAATTTCTCCTAATGGGAGCCAAGAAAAAACACTGATTCATATTGATGCACACCCAAAGTTGTTATTAACCATATTAACTAATTTGCTTAACTCTACTGTATTTTGTTGAATAAATCAGAAGGGAATATATAAGCCATTGATTACACACAGGACATTAAGCCAAAACAAAACAACAGGCCAGTATAATAAGATATACAATGTCTTTACACCTGTCTTCTTTGAACAAAATGCAAAATTGCACAATACTGTACATTTCCACTCCAATATAAAATTGTATCTACCTTGCTTTTTTATTTATACTATCATATTTGGGGTGGAATCCATCCATTGGAACTAGCTGTAAGGAGATTTATATCAGGTAATTTATTTTATTTATAGAATGCAAAATTAAGAGAAATGGCTGTCAACAGTTAGGCGATGACTTTCAATTTATATCATTTTAAAAGGAGACTAAACAATGGCAGAAAGTTGATGTCTGCATACTACCTCTTGAATTAAAGGCAGCCTGATTAAATATCAGTTGCTAGGGAACCAAAGTGAGGGAGGATGATTATCCTTAAATGTGAATTTGTTTGTAAATTTCTTGGATGCATCTGTTTGGCTTCTATGTGAGAGCATGTAGGGATAAAATCTAGTACGGTACCCAACTCCCCACAAGATTAAAATAAGTATGGAGCACACTCACTAGCTCTGAAATGAAAAATTGCCAGTGAAACATAACTGGGGATGGACAAGTAAAAAGTCCTCCTTAGAGTAAAACATGGAATAGAAATACCATAGACCTTTCTCTTGGAAGAATCCACTGCAATATTCTGCTGAAGGCATTCCTTGAATTTCAGTCAGCATATTGTAAATGCAGTTCATGCACAGTTGCTGATAGTTAATGATAATATTGTCAGATACAAAACCCTCTAAATGCTATTAAATTCTTTGAGTTTGCAGAAATCTCCGCCAAAGTACATAATATAAATCTTTCATTTATTCCCTGGGTTTGCAGTGATTATTTTGGCTCATCATTTTTTGTTTCAATTTTAGAGGGTTTCTATCCCTCTAAATTCACATAAACTGGTTTTCTCTGTCCTTACCAAGAACATACACAAACACAAAATATATGCTCTTTTATCCTATAATTAGAACTTGTTAGTTCATGTATGTCAACAAAATCCATGTTTGTAATATTTTGTTTCAATTTCATTCAGTTTGTTTTTAAACTATACAAATATGTATTTATTCATTAAATTTTTGTGCATCTTGCAAGAGAAATAAAAGATTTCAAGACACCTGTCGTCATATTACAGTGGTATTCAACATACAGTATTATATTGTCACAATATCTCAAAGATATGCAAAATAACTTGGATGTTGGATGCCAAGCTACAATGATTGATTACGTGCCATCAAATCAGTTTTAATTCCACATGTGATTTTGGTTCAGCATGTTCTGTGAAAGTAGTATAGACCAGGGGTCTTCAAACTTGATAGACTTGTGGACTTCCAACTCCCAGAATTCCTCCTCCAGTCATGTTAGCTCAGGAATTCTGGGAGTTGAAGTCCACAAGTCTTAAACTTGCCAAGCTTGAAGACCCTTGTTATAGACCATGGCTCTCAGCTAAGCATGTTATATGAAACAAATGCTATATCATCAAAACAAACAAACTGCAAGATTTAAAACAAACTGCAGCTAAGGGCAATTCTGCGTGGAATCTCTGAGTAGGGGAAATGTCTAGAATGCTAGCTTCATTTACCCATTTCTCCTAACATTAATTTCTTTAAATCAAGGGTCTTCAAACTTGGCAACTTTAAGACTTGTGAACTTCAACTCCCAGAATTCCTGAGTTAACATAACTGGAGGAGGAATTCTGGGAGTTGAAATCCACAAGTCTTAAAGCTG
The DNA here is from genome assembly GCA_009733165.1 of Naja naja. Lineage (NCBI taxonomy): Eukaryota > Metazoa > Chordata > Lepidosauria > Squamata > Elapidae > Naja > Naja naja. The sequence goes on along the minus strand of CM019148.1, from coordinate 259,186,179 downwards.
TTAAGTTTGAACTTCTAAGGTTTTTTTTAAAAGAAATATGAAGTCAATAGATTTTAACACAAGAAGATACATGCAACCTATACTTTTGCAAAAGGTTCAGCCCCTGTTAAACCCCTGTCATTCAAACCCCGCCCTTGAAGAGGATTTGGGAGCTACAGCTGGAGCAGAATGCAGCTGCATGGGCATTTCTAGGGGGCCCTAGGGTGGCTTATGTAGCACAGCTCTTATGCAAGCCGTACTGGTTGCCGGTCTGCTTCCAGATCCAATTCAAAGAATGAATTATGACCCTTAAAGCCTTTATGGCATAGTTCCTGGGGTAAACTGGGGAACAGTCTCAGCCCAATGAGATTGGTCTGCTCCACTTCAGAAGGGGCATATTGTGGACTCCATCAGTCAAGAAACGCCACCTGATGAGATATAGGAGAAGAATCTTTTCTGCTGAGGTTCCGTCCCTCTGGATGATACCCCTTATGGCCTTCCATAAGAGTCTCAAACATGGCTCTGCCTGGGCAGTGGTATATTAACCATTAGGCAGACCTAAGCATGTGCTTAGAGCACCAGGCCCAAAGGGGGCACCACAAAGTTGAGAATATGGCTTTGTTTGTACAGTATGTACAAGGGAGAGCGGCACCAAGATTTGTCAGTGCTTAGGGCACTAGTGAGCCTTAATCCACCACTGTGCCTGGGCGCTCCAGTGAACTAGGAATAAGATTCCACCTCTATCCCATAGTCTGTTTTATTTTTAACATTTAATTTCTGTTCAATATTTAATGTTTTGATGTTTTGTACTTTGTTTTTATGATATTTATAAGCACCCAGAATCATTTAACAGTGAGATGGGTGGCATATAAATTTAATAAATAAATAAGCAAGCAGGCAAGCTGATTAGCACCATTCACTCAGAAATAGGCTTTTTCAGAAACTTTGGCTGGCTGGCTGACATGAGTTTATATCCATACAAACCTCCCAGCATTTAAGCCCAACAAACAAGCAGTCCTCTCATTTTTTTTCCTGATAAGTGCTTTATCTGAGAACTTTGCTGTATGCCATCAAGTCCAAGAACACTATGGAGAATGGCTATGCTGGGTTTCAATTAATATTCAGGTTCTTCAACATCTTTCCATTTTGCCCCATGTTTGGTGTTAAGACATCAGTCCAGCAAGTGGGAGACCATGAATTCAAGTCCCACTTTAGCCTTGAAAGCCAGGTGGGTGATTCTCTCTCTCAGCCCAACTCACCTCACAGGGTTGCTGTTGTGGGGAAAATTGGAGGATGAAGGTGTGTTGGATATGCCTTGATTTATTTATTTTTAAATAATAAAGGCAGAATAAATAAAAGATAATAAAAATAAATATTTAGTGTCAGGTACTTTCTTGAAAGTACTAGGTGTTTTGATCAGATGCGATGTTTATATAAAAGTTCTTTATTCATTCCATTGTTTTGCCTTCCCAATGACAAGATTTTTAATTACTTTACATTGACAATAGTGTGGTTGCTGTTGCTTTTCATTTCTAAGCCACCAGGACAGATTACCCTTGCATTCATAAATAGTCAACTGCCACATAAAACAACAAAAAAGCTATTATACATTCTCCTGACATGACAAAATTCTGTGTCTTATTCCACCCATCAGAAACTATGTCAGGCTAATTTTTTCCTTGATTTGCCTGTATGTGTGGTCTGTGATGTAATAACAAGACACTAAATTATCTCATACGAGCGAAGGTGTGGAACATAAGAGAATCACACAATAAGCAAACATCAAGGGACAAGGGAGCATAGTTTTAGAAATGACTCAAGCTATCACTTAAAAACAAAACAGAATTTCTGTTTTAGTGAAAAGGCTAGAGAACCAGGAACTGGGTGAGGTTACACTTGCCCTCTAAAATGGTTCAAGGTTTAATAATGAGAGAAAGAACAGCCACTGTACCTCAACTCTTGAGATCCTTTGCTGAGCAAATCCTTTTAATTTGGACACTTTGTTCAAATTCCCAACTTTGTCTGAGGTAATGTTCCATCTCTCAGCAGAATTACTTCAAAGAAAAATCCTGACAAACTTAAATGTATTACCAGAAGGTCTTCAGTCATCCTCATCACATTTATTTGGATATTTCTCCCTCCTACTTTCTTGGCATGTCCTGTATACTATGACCCTTTGTACCCATATGGTCACTGAGAGTTGACAACAACTTGATGACACATAATCAATAGCACTGTTGAGCAATCAGTGAATACTGGATATGTGAAGAGACAACATCATCAATTGTTGAACAAGATCAGCCAGACCTATATCTTAAATGTCAACTCATGTAGGCATGCTTTAGATTGATACAAATTGCACATTATCCAAGGATATATAGGTAGATGATTATCTGGTTACATCCAGGAAGCAAATCTAGTCTGGGGTTATTTTGGGGGAGGTGTGTGAGCAGGTGTTGATGTCTATGTGTTTTGTTTCCAAAGTGGTTAAAAAAGACTATTATTAAACGTTCCATATTTCACCAAATTCTAGAGATAGTCCTATCAAAGGAAAAAGAATAATTTAAAGTATAACTCTGTCAAGAGAAATTTAGATTTTCTCCCAGCAACCAACTCTCATTCTGCAGTCTTTGTGACAAACATGGTACAAAGATAATGTTATAATAGAAAATGGTCAGAATAGAATAGAATAGAATAGAATAGAATAGAATAGAATAGAATTCTTTAATGGCCAAGTGTGATTGGACACACAAGGAATTTGTCTGTGCATATGCTCTTAGTATACATAAAAGAAAAGATACATTCGTCAAGAGTCAAGAATCATAAGGTACAACACTTCATGATAGTCAAAGAGTACAATAAGTAACCAAATCATACTAGGAAACAGTCAATATAAATCATAAGGATACAAGCAACAAAGTTACAGTCATACAGTCACAAGTGGGAGGGGATGGGTGATAAGGAGTGATGAGAAGATTAATAGTAATAGTAGTGCAGACTTTGTAAATAGTTGGACAGTGTTGAGGGAATTATTTATTTAGCAGAGTGATGGTGTTCAGGAAAAATCTGTCCTTGTGTCTAGTTGTTCTGGTGTGAAGTGCTCTATAACATCATTTTGAGGGTAGAAGTTGAAACAGGTTATGTCCGGGATGTGAGGGGTCTGTAAATATTTTCACAGCCCTCTTTTTGACTCATGCAATATACAGGTCCTCGACTGAAGGCAGGTTGGTAGTAATTGTTTTTCTGCAGTCCTAATTACTCTCTGAAGTCTGTGTCAGTCTTGTTGGGTTGCAGAACCAAACCAGACAGTTACAGAGGTGCAGATGACAGACTCAATTCCTCTGTAGAACTGTATCAGCAGCTCCTTGGGCAGTTTGAGCTTTCTGAGTTGGCACAGAAAGAACATTCTTTGTTGTGCTTTTTTGATGACATTTTTGATGTTAGGTGTCCATTTTAGGTCATGTGATATAATAGAACCTAGAAATTTGAAAGTCTCTACTGTTGATACTGTGTTGTCTAGTACTGTAAGAGGTGGTAGTATGGGAGGGTCCTAAGAAGCCCTTTTAGCTCTCAGTTAAATTGCAATGAGGGCAGAATAGATTTTTATTATTACCAATATCCTCAACTTCTCGAGTGAAATATGATAAAAATTGATATGATGTAAATCTGTGCCATTTTTCAGTATTTTCCTTCCTCTTTGAGCTAGAGATCCAGTCAGTAGAAAAGATGTCCCTGTACTGGGTAGATCTGTCCAAATTATACTGAAATTTATATTTCAAAACTATGTTCCATTCAAATAGTGTTGTACTCAAATCTAACAAATGGAAAGGCTACCTAGACTTCAAACAATAATAGAAAATTAGAAATGGTATTGGAGCTGTGGTATCCTATCACTAATGTTATAATTGAAACAAGAATATGGTAATGAATCAAGAAAACAGAAAAGGCATTGTTGCCTCACTACTCAGCAGTAAAACACCATAATACATGTATGAGTAGGTGTGAGGTTGAACAGCAAGTGGTCATTATGATGCAAAGCAATGGGATGGAAGCGATGATTATTTAGTAATCTAGCCTTGGTTGTTTTGCTACTCAATAATCATCTCTTCATGTGGTTAGAAAAATAAATATCTAATGAACTGAATGTATATTAAATGAGAAATGCAATCTAATTACATGTGCATGTATAAATATAAATCTATATTACATTTAATTAATTCAGTGGAAAGATGCTGACAATTGAATGTTGGCTTTTAGTTCCACAAGCTGGAGCTTTTACAGCTCCTACTAACATTTATTTCATGGAGGGTTTGCTTTTGTCTCCCTGATTACAAAACAAACTGGAGAGACTCTAGATTGCTTTGCCTTGCTTTAGACTAGTACAGCTGATTTGTTTGTAGATCTGAAAGCATTTAGTTGGCTTGTACAGCTCTTAGGTGGATTAAACACAGTCTTGGGAGGAATGACATTTGTTACCACTCATTATTGAATGTAATATGCTGAATAAACAACCTCACCTGAACTTTATTTTTACAGCAGAATAGAACTCAAAGATTGTACAAAGTATTCTCTCATTCACCTTGCATCTGATGAAATGATCCATAATCCATTAACATTTGTACCATAATAAACTTACTTGGCATGTTATCCCAAAACCCTTTGTTGCATCACTATTTTGTATTATTGTTAGTATTTCTGTAACTTATTAGCATGGAGAAAGCAGAACTACTTAATTCATTCTTTGCATCTGTCTTCATGTAAAAGGAAACCATAGTCCAACCTTCCAAAAGCAGAATTGTAGGAAACAAAACAAGAATGCCAGTCAAAATAGGCAAGAAAATGGTTAGAGAACACCCACTTTAGATTAGTTCAAATTGCCAGGAACAGATGGATTATATCTCAGAGTTCTAAAGGAGCTGACAGACATGATCTCACAACCACTGAACATAATCTTTCAGAGCTTCTGCAAGAACTACCAGAAAAATAGCTGATATTGTTCCAAACTACAAAAAGGGTAAAAAGGGAGTCCAGGAAACTGCAGACTAATCAGCCTCAAGGTCCTGGACAAGATAATCAAACAGCGCATTTGTGAGCATGTAGGAAGGAACAAGACAATTAATTGAAGCCAGCATGGGTGTGTCAAAAACAGGTCATGTCAGACAAAAACCTTATTGCCTTCTTTGACAAAGTGACTACATTGGTGGATAAGAGAAAGCTGTGGACATAGTTTACTTAGACATCAGTAAAGCATCTGACAAAGTAGACCACAGCCTACTTCTTGGCAAGATAGAACAATGTAAGATAGATAGTGCCACCACTAGATGGATTCGCAGCTAGCTGATCAACTATATTCAGTGGGTAGTCCTCAACAGAGCTATATCTACATGGAGGAAAGCATGTAATGCAGTACCTCAAGGTTGTATCTTAGTCCCAGTACTCTTCAACATCTACATAAATGATCTGGATGAGGTGATAGAAGAGGAACTCGTCAAATTTGCAGATGACACCAAACGGGGGGAATATTTAAGACGAGCGACTCAAGATTCAAAAGAACCTTGACAGACTTGAACACTAAGCTCTGTCCAACAAAATGCAATTCATTGATGAGAAAAGTAAAGTCCTACACTTAGGCAAGAAAAGCCAACTGCACAGATATAGAATAGATAGTGACTGGCTCAATAGTAGCAACTGTAAGAAAAATTTACGTGTCTAGTAGACCACCACAATGCAAACAAAACTTTGAGACCCTAGAAACAGAATGGAGAAGAGCAACAAAAATGATAAGGGGTCTGGAGTCTAAACCATATGATGAATGATTAAGGGAATTATGCATGTCTAGTCTAATGGAGAGAAAGACTAGGGTGATATGATAGCAGCCTTCTAGTACTTGAGGGGCTATCACAGAGAAGAGGGAGACACCTTATTCTCCAAAGCACCTGAGGGCAGGACAAGAACTAACAAGTAGAAGATGATCCAACCTAGAACTAAGGAGATATTTCCTGATAGTAGGAACAATTAATAAGTGGAACAGCTTACCTGCAGATATTGTGAGTGGTCCATCACTGGAGGTTTTCAAAAGAGACTGGATAGTCAATTGAGATAATATAGAATCTCCTCCCATGGACAGGGGCAGAAGATTGGACTAGAAGACCTTCACTGTCTCTTCAAACCCTGTTATTCTATACTGTATGTTCTAATTTAAGAAAACCAACATCCTTCGTTATAAACTATTGCGACTATTGTATTGAGTGAAACTGCCTTAAATACATTGCATTATATTATATATTGAGTGCCATATTGCCAAAAAACATACTTTTTAAAAGTTACTATTTCAAACAGGAAATCCAAGAGAAAACATAAGAAAAATACAGAAACGTAAAAGCATAAATGAATACATTGCATCATCTCAATTCTGGGAAATGGCCCAGATGTATGGATTTTTTTAAAACAAAAATCCAATATATGTTTGTGTGAATCTGTCCCAAATGTGCTTTTCAAAAGGCAGCTGTTGGACAAAAGTTCTTTCCCCCCCACTCTTGAAAACATTTTGCTTCTCATCCAAGAAGCTTCTTCAGTTCTGAAGTTCTGAAGACGTTTCTTGGATGAGAAGCAAAGTGTTTTCAAGGAAAACCCAAAAAAGCCCAGTTGTCTTTTGAAAAGCACCTTTAGGACAGCCATGACCTGGCTGACTGAAAATCTCCATGGACATGTTTGTGTGAAGTAATTCAACATTGTACCATCAGCTTAATATTAGTTTATTTCTAAATTCCACACAGTGCAGTACTTTTGTACAGTGTATCTGTTCAGCCCCATTGACTTTGCTTGTCAGAAGCTGGCTGGGAAATTTACAAATGGTGATCCAGGACCCTGGGACATTGTAGCTGTCATAGATACAGGCCAGTTGCCAAGTGCCCGAATTTTGATCACGTGACCAGGGGCAATGGTTGTAATTATGAAAACTAAGTCATAGCTCACTTTTCTTTAGTGCTGCTATAACTTTGAACAGCCATTAAATGAATGGCTATAAGTCAAGGACTACCTGTATTCCCAAAAGAAGACTACAATATCCCTAATCAAGAGCCTGAGGGAAGAGCTAAGTCTGCAAGACTTCCTTAAAGAAGATACTAGCTACAGTAAAAGTGTTACTCCTTAAGGTGCCATACGATCATTTAATATAAAAGATTGCTATTCCCATTTAATTCAGTATCAGATCTGTTTAGCTATTGAAATTGTGAGTTGAGTAGCACTCCATTCTACCATGTCCCCTCCCACTCTCACATCCAAGTGAATCTCATTCTGTATTTGGGGGCTGCTTATCTTTCTGAATACAGCTCCTTTTTGTTCAGAGTAAAAGGGTCTCTTTCCCTGGAACAGCTGTCATCATAATTGCAAGTAAGCAGAAAGGCAGATAAAGCACACAGCTATATATAGCTACAGATTGTCTTGGTTAAGATTAAAAAAATTGTTGTTTTGAATCACATCCATAGGAATACAGCCACTCTAATGAAAAGTACAAAGACACTGCAGTTAAAAGATAGGAAAAAGAAAATGCAGGCCAAAACCTTAGGCTGGATGGATCCAGGATTGGGAAAATAATATTAAGTATGAATGTCATTTCTCCCCTCCAAATAAATACAATGAGGTGTATTATTCACAGCACAAGCTCACACCTGTGCACTGTTATCAAAGCTTTCTATAGGAATGTAAATGTTCTGCTTTAACCCTTATAGAAACAACAGATTTTTCATTATAGAAGAATCACCAAAAAGCATACAGCAAACAAAATGTTTAGAAATAAGTAGTGTACATCAGTTTGGATTGTGAAAGAAACCTGAAGCTATAGCACTACTAACTCCACCATATTAAAAGTTTGTCTGGGCTGGTTTATTCCATCTCCCCAAGGGTTGCCTGTTCAAAATAACTATTTTTATTTATCCTAGCCGATGTACCTTTCAGTTTTCTTCTGTGTCATCTTAACATTTATGCAACAGGAACAACAAAGTAGGAGGCTGTCTGCCATTGAGTCATTTACTCAGCCTACAGTCTGCAATGAAAACGTTTAAGAATTCTTTATCCTTACATGATGCTAAAAATTAGTTTAGCAAGGATCAGCCTGCAAAGGAGAGAAATAAGAATTTTAGAAGCATCTGCTTCTCTTTTCATTAAATACTGATGTGCTACCAAGTCAGTATTGAGTCATAGTTGTAATATATATGATGATGATCTCTTCTCTTCATGATGATCTGTCCCCAACCTGGCCCGCAACTCTACCCATGGTGCACTCATTACAGCCTAACTGAGACCATCCATCTTGCTGTTATCCTCTTTTTCTCTTTCCTTCCTTCTTCCCTGGAGTAAACTTTTCAAGAGAGCTAGTTTTTCATGTGTCTAAAATATGACAATCTGAGCTGGTGATTTGTGCCTCAATTAATAGGGAACCAAAGGAAGTGTGAAATAAAAAGAAAGAAGCTAGTTAAGGGTAAATGTAAAAATAGGCTGGCAAAAAGGAACAGAGGAAAACTAACTGGATACCAGGAAAAAATGGTAGAAATTGCCAAGAAGAGAAGAGAAACCAAGAAGGGCAAAGATCTCAGGAAGGAACTGAACAAAGAATTTCAGAGAGTTATTCCAAAAGAACTACCAATTCAGAAGGCAGGTCTAACTCGAAATAGTATGCTAAAGGATGCCAAAGGACAAATTCATAGTAACCTATTCAAAGAAGACAAAACAAGATGAAGGAGTAGCAGAAATATCAACATCCAAGATTCTTTAGGAAATACAGTCTACTTATAATCACTTCGCGACCTAAAGACCTGGCTGTTTTTACAGGCTGGCCTGGATTGAGAGGGATTGGGGATTTTAAAATGGGGCGTTTTAATATTTTATAATATATTTGGATTAGATATGATTTTGAATGATGTTTTATGTATTGTATATATATTTTGTGTGAGCCGCCCCGAGTCTTCCCCAGAGATGGGGTGGCATATAAATCCAAATATTATAATATTAATATTATTATTATTATTAATAATAATAATAAAACTTCCAATAATTGTATTGGAAGATAAAGTTGTATCAACAGGGCAGTTGCTACCAAGTTAGTAGGCTAGATCAATTGATGGAATATTTAAAATAAGATGGCAAGCAACAAAAGAAGAATCAGCAGAAGTTCTAACCAAGCTATGCTAACAAATCTGGAGAATGACACAATAACCAACAGATTGGAAGAGGTTAATCTATATACCAATACCAAGGAAAGAAGATTGAACAGAATACTGATAGTCCTTGATTTATGACCGAGCTGATAGAGATGACTTATGACTCATTACTTGTCTTGCTTTCTGCATAAGTGCATAAGGCCAAAATTTGGACAAACATTTATTAAAGGGTTGCAAAGTCTAGTTAATATTTGGTCATTGGCTGCAACGCACCAAGTATATAGTCTCCTTCTTAACAATGAAAACAATCCTTGTTTTTTTGTGTCCTACGCGTAGCAACAGTGTGTTATTTTGGCTGCAAGAGTCCACCTTCAATCTATTTCAATCTGCTAATACATAAGATGTCGATTTATAATTGATTTATTTGATCTTCTGCTATATTGAGCTTTCCAATGTTCATGCTTCTTATATTCCATGTAGCTACTATAATTCTGTCTCTGCAGCTTCAGAGTTTATTTTCCTCTATGGTAACATCAGCAACTAGATGTCCCAAAGACTTTAATGAGAACCAGTTTGGTGTAGTGGACATTTGACCCTTCGCCTGTTCCTGTCTGCCTATGGCATTGTTGGTGGTGTCATGGTGGTGTCAAGGGCGGGAGTATAAGTGGGCAGTTTTGGAGGGGGTCAGGGTTGCAGAGATGGCCCTCCACAATGGCCCCAGTTTCTCATGTGGCCCCCTTGGGAAAGTTAATTGCCCACCCATGAGTTAAGGCTTCAGGACCAAAGCCCAGAGACAATGAGTTCTATTCTTGCTTCAGGACAAAATCAGCCAGGTGTTCTTGGACCAGTCATATTATCTCGAAACTCTAGGGAAGAGGCAATGGCAAATCACTTATGAAAAAACTTGCTAACAGGGACTTATCCAGGCAGTCTCCAAGAATCAGGCATGATTGAATGGGGGAAAAAACAACCCATCAGCAACTAGATGTCCCAAAGCATTTAATCTAGTTGTGGCACTCTGAAAGAATCTCAGCATGTTGGGTTCCATCATCTGGCACTATAATCATTAATTACTTTTGATTTTTTTCTATCTATGTAGTTTTCTAAGGTAAAACATAGTACAGATAGTCCTCGACTTACAAACACCATTGAGCCCAAAATTGACGCTGATAAGAGACATTTGTTAAGTGAATTTTGCCCCATTTTATGACCTTTCTTGCCACAGTTGTTGCGAATGACTGCAGGTGTTAAGTTAGTATCACAGGTGTTAAGTGAATTTGTTTTCCTCATTGACTTTGCTTGACCGTTGGTCACAAAATGTGATCACTTGATCCTGGGATACTGCAACCATCATAAATATGAATCAGTTGCTAAGTGTCTGAATTTTGATCATGTGACCATGGGGATGTTGCAATAGTTGTTAAGTGTGAAAAATGGTTGTTAGTCTATTTTATTTATTTATTATTTAGACTTGTATGCCGCCCCATCTCCGAAGACTCGGGGCGGCTCACAATTAAAACCAAAACATAACAATAAATTAATTTAAAACAATATTAAATAGTCACAAGTCTAATTTAAGTTAAAACCCCAGTATACCATTTAAAATTTAACCCTCCCCGCAGGAGATCAGCCTGGCCCGGCCTGTTTGAATAGCCAGGTTTTCAGGTCATGGCAGAAGGTGCGAAGGTCAGGGGCCAGGCAGAGCCCCAGGGGTAGTTGTTTCCATAGGGCGGGAACCGCCACAGAATAGGCCCGTCCCCGAGGCACCGCCAGCCGGCATTGACTTGCCAATGGCACCTGGAGAAGCCCCTGTCTGTGTGCTCGAACAGGGCGGTTGGTACTCGTTATTGGCAGGAGACGCTCCCTTAAATATCCCGGACCCATGCCATGTAGGACTTTGAATGTTAACACTAAAACCTTGAATCTCACCCGGAGGGCAACCGGCAACCAAAGCAAGTTGTGCAGGAGGGGTGTAACGTGGGAGTATCGGGAAACCCCCATTACCACCCACGTGGCTGCATTCTGCACCAGCTGCAATCTCCGGATGACATGCAAGGGCAGCCCTAAATAGAGAGCATTGCAGTAGTCGAGTCGGGAGGTCACAAGAGCATGAGTGACTGTGCGCAGGGCATCTTGGTCCAGAAATGGGAGTAGCTGGTGAACCAGCCGGACCTGGGCAAAGGCTCCCCTGGCCATGGCTTCCACCTGCTCCTCTAACTTGAGCCGTGAGTCCAGGAGAACCCCCAGGTTCCGAGCCTTTCTATAGGGGGCAACACCTCTCCCCCCATGACCAATGATGGAATCTCCTGACTGGACCGAGATGCCGGTATGAACAGCCACTCAGTCTTGGCCGGGTTGAGTTGAAGCATGTTTCCATCCATCCAGGTCCGTACCGCATCCAGACAATGGGACATCACAGAGAGGGCATCACTGACGTGGTTTGGGGTGGAGATGTAGAGCTGGGTATCATCAGCATACTGATGATACCTCACCCCAAAACCATGGATGATCTCACCCAACGGCTTCATATAGATGTTGAACAAGAGGGGTGAGAGAACCGACCCCTGGGGGACCCCACAAGTGAGAGCCCTCAGAGTCGACCTCTGCCTTCCTGCCAACACCAATTGCGAGCGCCCCGAGAGATAGGAGGAGAACCACTGCAAAACAGTGCCCCCCACTCCCAATCCCCCGAGGCGCCGCAACAGGATACCATGGTCAATGGTATCGAAAGCCACTGAGAGGTCTAACAGGACCAGGACAGAGGAAAAACCCCTGTCCCAAGCCCTCCAGAGATCATCCATCAGCGTGACCAATGCCGTCTCCGTGCTGTACCCGGGTCGGAAGCCCGATTGGTAAGGATCTAGGTAATCCGCTTCATCCAGGAAAAGTGGAAACTGCTGAGCCACCACACTCTCAACAACCTTCGCCAAAAAGCGAAGGTTGGAGACCGGAAGAAAGTTGTCTAACATGGCTGGGTCCAGGGCAGGCTTCTTCAGGAGGGGTCTCACCACCGCCTCTTTCAAGGCGGCGGGAAAGACACCCTCCCTTAATGAAGCATTGACCACTGCCTGGAGCCAGCCGCAGGTGACCTCCCTGGAGGCGTAAACCAACCAGGAAGGGCACGGGTCCAATAAACATGTGGTGGAACTCAGTCGTCGCATAATCCTGTCCACTTCATCCTCAGAAACAGGATCAAACTCAGCCCAGGTCACATTAGCCAGACTGCTTGCACCCCCTTCGTCAGACCACTGCAAACCAGAGTCCAACCCGGCCCGAATCCGAGCAATCTTATCCAACAGATATTGACCAAATTCCTCAGCCCTACCCTGCAGTGGGTCCACCATCTCCCCCGGATGTAGGAGAGAACAGGTGACCCTAAACAGGGCGACTGGGCGGTTATCTGCAGATGCTATGAGAGCAGAGAGATAGGACCTTCTCGCCGCTCCCATAGCTGCCAGGTAAGTCCTAACATGGGCTCTTAGCTGGGCTCGGTCAGAGTCAGATCGGGTGGACCTCCATCTGCTCTCTAAGCCCCTCCGACAGCGCTTCATCTCCTGGAGCTCCTCAGTATACCAGGGAGCCGACCGGGATCCACGTCGAATGAGGGGGCGCATGGGGACAACTCTGTCAAGGGCTCCCGCAGCAGCCCACTGCCAGGCTGCCGCCAGGTCCTCAACGGAGTTGTGGCTGAGGGAAGTGGGAAAAAACCCCAGTTCTGTCTGGAACCTCTCTGGGTCCATCAGACGCCTGGGGCGGAACCATCTAAGTGGCTCCTCATCCCAGCAGTGTGGGGTGGTTTGTTGGAAGACCAGCCATAGGAGATAATGATCTGACCATGGTACAGGTAGGGCAATAACATTGCCCTCCCCTAGATCATTACGCCACTGTTCTGAGACAAAAACTAGGTCAAGCGTGTTACCTCCCTCATGAGTCAGGCCTTGAACTAACTGGGTCAGGCCCATGGCCGCCATTGAGGCCATGAACTCCTGGGCCAGGCTCGACGCCCCCCAGGGAAGGCAAGTTGAAATCACCCAGGACCATAAGCCCTGGGAATTCCACCGCCACCCCCGAGAGGACGTCGAGAAGCCCAGACAGGGCCGCCGCTGCACAGCTGGGGGAGAGGTATGCAAGCAGCAAGGCCATCTGACCTCCAGGCGCCCACCTCAGGAGAAGGGATTCACACCCGCCTATCTCAGGAACAGTGACCTCCCTTGGAATCAGGGTTTCCCGGATAATAACCGCCACCCCGGTGGCATAATTTTGAACAATCACTAAATGAACTGTTGCAAATCAAGGACTATCTGTAGTCTCTGAGGGAGGTGGGCAGTTCAAAAATGTAAAAAAATAAATAAATAAAAAGTAGTTTACCATTGCATTCTGCTACACAACATGAAATGATCCTTTGCTATTGTCACTACATATCAGTGCTTAGACAACTTCCTGATAAACTATGGTTGCCATAACAAACCAATTTCATAATTTCAGCTGTGATTTTTCATGCTGGTACTATGCATTTTTGAAAAAGCAACACTACTGTACTGAATTGCTAAATAGTTAAAAGTAGTTAATAGACATTTACATTTTTATGCATTTAGGATTGGCAGCTTCTTGCATCAATATTTTATCAGGCAGGATACAAAGAGATTATGTAAGGTAGATGTATTTCGCCTGAGGAATCTGTGGAGATTTCAGTATACATTGACCTAAGAGGTCTAGTAAGTTTAATTCTATACCCATATCTTTTCCCACTGTACAGAAGTAATTTTATTGTAATTTCTTAGCTACCAGAATTAGAGAATTCTACTGATTTGAAGATGTTGATTATTTGTGTTATTTTTCTTAGCATCTGTCCCACATGATTGCTTGGTCTGCTTTTTTTTTTTACACTGTGCTCATTTAATTTGCACAGTGCAGCTATCTATACATGCTGTGTGTGGGATTGATTGATTTGCTTGGCTTGTTGCAAACCCTGATCTAATTAGGACTAATAGGGTCTTACTGGCCCAAAGTCACCAAGCTGGCTTTTGTATCATTATAACAGAGGACTAAAACCTAGGTCTCCCTACTCCTAATCCAGCACTAACCATTACATCTTGCTCACTGTTTTAGTAATGTTATTAGTACAAACATAGCATCGGAAATGAAAGTTCCAGAAAATCAGAAAGATCACAAAAGGATATGGAAGGCTGTAATAATAAAACTGAACGTATCTCAATCACATTTCATCCTCTAGAATTCAACAGTACTTTAAAAAAAAGCAAGGCTTATATAGAGCAAGCACCAATAGAAAAAATAATTGTACGGCACTATAACATTCAGTCTTACAGCTGGGATATAGGATACTGAGCCAAGTCTTGCTCTGTGTGGCAACCTACCTTAAAGCATCTTGGATAGATGGCTTTCTAGTTTCTGTTTGAAGATTTCCAAACAGGAAAGAATACTACCTTTATATAGTGGGTTCTACAATCAACCTCTTCCCATCCAACCAGAATTTGCCTTTCTAATTTAAGACCATTATTCCCTGCACTAGTGACAATATAGAATACATTGTTAATTATTTTTGCGCTTCAAAAAGTATACATATTTTTGTGTATAATGTATTGTGTTCACATATACAAAATGCTATTTGGTACTAAATTCTGTTAAGTTTGCATGAAGAGTCAGACGCGAAGAGCTTCAGTGAAGAGTTTATTAAGTGACTACAGCTTGAATGGACCCGACTTGGCTGGGCTACGGCTGCTTCTTATAGCCAGCAGCCGTGGTTGCCAGCCAATCAGAGTGCAGGGTTTTCCTGCACTATTTAAACCAATCCTATTTGACATTTTACAAGAACAATTCAAACTAAACCAATGACATTCAAACCTACATACATAACACCCCTCCCACTAGGTTCAGTCCATACCAAACCCCAACCTATCTAATGTATTCTTTTAAACAGGTGGGGCTCTTGCGTGTACGTTGAGACCTTCGTGGTTCAGAAGTTTTAACATTCTCACCCAGTGAGAGAGGAAATGTGTCTGCTGACATTTCCCCACTGGGACTTCCTGTGAAAGAAGACCCTGTTTGATTGTTAGAATCTGGTTTCTCCTCCCAACCCATCTCCAGCCCAATGTCAGCACCCAAGTCAGGTAGTGATGTACAATCTTCCACTTCTAAGGATGGATTTTGGCATTGTGACAGGTTTTTGGAATGGTTCCTGTCGTAATGGCTCTTACACATGGGGTTGATTCTTGCTTGCTGATTTTCCTCCTGTTCCCCCCCTTCCCCTAGAATTGACATCAGGTGAGGGAACTAGAGAGGAACAAGTGCGATGTTCCTGAGAGAACCTGGATCTAAGTTGATCAATGTGCCTGCTCCAGAGGAGTCCATCCTCTGTTTGCACCCTGTAAGAACGAGGGCCTGTGATCTGAGTTATCTCAGCAGGAATCCACAAAGGTTCACCTATAAGGTTCTTAGCATAAACAGAATCACCCACACTGAATGTGCAAACTTTGGAAGTGGAATCTAGTGGTGCGTTGGGTGCGTAAGTGGGATGAAGGCGTCAAGGGAAGACCTAAGTTTCCTACCCATCAACAACTCTGCTGGGGATAAGTTATTAGATGGGTTAGGAGTGATGTGCTGAACACTAGAAGTTTTTCAACTTTCTCAGTGATGTCCCCAGGACCCAGTTGCTGAAGCTTCTCCTTGGTAAAATGTACCATGCGTTCAGCCCGCCATTAGCCGAAGGGTGCCCAGGGGCAGTAAGGGCATGTCTGATACCCTGTTGTGCTAAATAGGATTCAAAAGGTTGGATGTAAATTGAGGGCCATTGTCAGAGACAAGAACATCAGGTAACCCGTGGGTTACAAAAGTTTTTGAGCTGTTTGATGACAGCATCAGTTGTGGTGGATGCCATGGGGATTACCTCTAGCCATTTGGAATATGCATCTACTATAATAAGAAAGGTGTGCCCTCTGGTAGGGCCAGCAAAATCAATGTGAATCCTGGACCATGGGCCCCTAGGACATTCCCATTACTGTGTGGGCAAGAGGTGGTGCAGGCCTGACTACCTGACAGTTGGGACAAGATGCAACCCAGTTTTCAACCATTTTGTCAATACCTGGCCACCATACATAACTCCTGGCCAATCCCTTCATCCTTACAATACCAGGATGACCCTCATGTAACATTTCCAAACCTCTCTTTGCAGTTTTGCAGGAATAACCACCCTGTTACCCACAAAATACATCCTCTTAATACAGATAATTCAGTTTGCCTGGACTTAAAAGGTTGGGCAAGGTGAGGTAGATCTTGAAGAGGCCAACCTTTCTTAATCCAGCCTATAACAGGAGCCAACACAATGTCTTTGGCAGTCTCTCTGGCAATTTCAGCAGCATGAACTGGAAGCTTGGCAACAGTTTCTAGGAAAAAGGTGTGTATTTCAGGTTCAAAGTGCTCCTTGTGGCAAGGGAGTAGGCAACAACTCAGTGCATCAGCATGTCCAATGTCCTTGCCAGGCTTGTGGATAAGCTTGTATGAATAAGCAGCAAGAAATTCAGTCCATCTCAGCATTCTTGGTGACAGGATAGTAGGTGTAGGCTTGTCTCCTGCCACAATGCCTAACAAAGGTTTGTGATCTGTAACAATGGTAAATGTTCTCCCATACAGATATTCATGAAATTTCTTAACAGCTGCAACAATTGCCAATGCCTCCTTGTCCAATTGGCTGTAGTTCCTCTCTGCCCTGGTCAAAGTGCAAGAGTAAAATGCAATAGGGGCGTCTCTCCCACTGGGAAGTCCCCCCCCACTCCAAAAGGGGATGCATCACAAGTCAGTACAACAGGCAAATTCTCAGAGAACTGTATCAGTACAGCATCAGACGTGACTAGTCTTTTAATATTGTTAAATGCTGATTGTTCCTTCCTGCCCCAGACCCAACAGATTTTTATCAAGTAATCTGTGCAATGGTTCAGCAATGGTTGCCTTCTGAGGTAGGAACATGTGATAAAAGTTAATGAGTCCAAGGAAAGCTTGCAAATCTGTTTTGCATTTAGGTCTAGGGGCTTCTTTGATTGCTTTAACCTTGGCATCTGTAGGGTGGATGCCATGCTTGTCAATCATGTAGCCCAGGAACTCAACCTTGTCAGTTTTAAGAGTGCATTTTTCTTCCTTGACTCTTAACCCCGCTTTCCTGAATCTGGTAAGGACTTCTCTGAGTCTTTCTTGTAACTGAGTGTCATTTTCAGCAGAGATTAACACACCATCAAAGTAAGGCACTACCCCTGGCATAAGGCTTTGAAAGATGCCTGGTGCCACGCTTACTCCAAACTGTAACCTTTTACATTTGAAAGCACCTCTATGAGTCACAATGGTTTGGGCTCTGCAGTGGCATCATCAACTGTTAGTTGTTGATATGCCTGGGCCAAATCCAATTTGGCAAAGACTGTACCCCTGCCAAGTGAATGTAACAGATGATGCACCACTGGAACTGGATATGCGCTCTGCTGCAGCGCATGGTTCAGTGTCCCCTTATAGTCTCCACAGATTCTTACTGACCCATCAGTCTTGACTGGTGTGACTATGGTGTCTCCCATCTGGAGTGGTCAGTGGGCTCTAAAACCCTTGAGCTATTAATTTGTCTAATTGTGCATCAATTTTTTCCTTTAAAGCAAATGGGACCCTTCTGGGCTTTAAACGAATTGGGGGCACCTTGGGATCTAGGTTGAAAGTGATAGGGGTCCCCATATACTTGCCCAATCCTTCGCTGAAGACCTCTGGAAACTCAGACTTCAAGGCCTCCTCCCATTCAGAGTTGCTCACGTGATTGATGCCAGTCACCTCGATGCCTAGTGGATTGAACCACTCAAGTCCCAGCAAGCTTGGGCGATCCTTGTCCAGATGGTCAGGGGCAAACGTTTGGTGTGGCCTTTAAACTTCACGTTGAATTCTCTTGTTCCAACTACTGGAATCTTGTTCCCTTGGTAGTCTTTAAGAGTCAGTGCTTGCTTCTGGAAATGTTTCTTCTGAATGTTGGGAAGTAGCCTGTGAATAGTGTCCCATGACACCATAGATAAATAGGAGCCTGAGTCCACTTCCATTTGGCAAGGCCTTCCTTCAATGAATACCTTCACATGTACTTTTCTGCTTCTCAAGGGTGAAGAATGACCAATGGTGACTTTGATGAGTTTCATTCTTCCCATTTGCTTCTGAGTTGCATCCCATTTTTTCACTGAAGTTGGGCTTGAATTCTTTCTCAGGAATTTCTTCCTACTAGGTGGAGTTCTGGATGATTTGCAGACTCTTGCTAGGTGACCTCTTTTCTCACAACGTAGGCAGATGGTGTCTAAAACTTGCATTCAGTGCGGGGTGGCCCCCCACAGCCTCTGCAATAAAATTCTTGCCTCTTTTCCCAAGGTCTTTCCTTTTCTTCTCCATTCTGAGTCTATAAATTCCTTCCTCCACCTCTACAGTCTGAATCAGAGTCTATTTGCTCGCAATGGGTTGTTGTGGACTTTTCCACATCAGAATGGCTTGAGGCCTTGTTAATTTTCTTCATGGCTGCTGCTGAGGACTTGGTTGCTTCCGCTGAAACAGCTTCCTCTATGGCCTCCTTAAGTGATCTTAGGTTTCATTAGTAATTTGCTCTGTAAGACCTTATCTTTAAGGCCTAGAACAAACCGATCACGCATGGCCTCTTCTAAGTTGGTAAACTCACAAGCACCCCCAATGTCCCTTAAACTTGCCACGAAGTCGTTAACATTTTCGCTTTCCCTTGATCCCGACGATAAAACTCGTTCTCTTAATGAGGCACGATACTTGTGGGGCGTAATGGGCTCTTAAAAGCTTTTCTAAATCAGGCCATTCCATTACCTTCAAGTCTGCAGCTCCCGCCAATGCCTTCGCCATCTTGAAGACTGCCGGACCGCAGTGCGTGAGAAATACCGCCTCTTCCGCTTCTCGGGATATCGGCGGGTCGTTTCCTTCCAAATACATTTGGAAGCGATCCATACGATTCCCAGTCTTCTGCCTGGATCGAACGGGCTGGGGGTGTTCAGCGCAGCCATCTCGCTCTTCTGCTTGTCTTCCGTGTTGTCTCTTCTTCAGAGGAATCCCACCTTCGTCGCCAGTGTTAAGTTTGCATGAAGAGTCAGACGCGAAGAGCTTCAGTGAAGAGTTTATTAAGTGACTACAGCTCGAATGGACCCGACTTGGCTGGGCTACGGCTGCTTCTTATAGCCAGCAGCCGTAGTTGCCAGCCAATCAGAGTGCAGGGTTTTCCCGCACTATTTAAACCAATCCTATTTGACATTTTACAAGAACAATTCAAACTAAACCAATGACATTCAAACCTACATACATAACAAATTCATTGGTTTATAACTGCTACCATAGATGGCTCTGCTGGTTTTTTTTTTTTTCCCCTGTCACTGACTTGATGTGTTTATTTCAATGTAAATTAATTTAGGCTAAACTGAATAATTAGGTGCTAGGTTTCATATTAAGAAAACACAATACAAAGGTATCTTAAATGACAGTGGAACTGATTAGCAGCTTTTTAAGCAGATGTCCCTTTATCTTTCCCAGCTTATTAGTCAGAGATAATTCAGAGAATAAGGTTTGCATCTAAGCAACTAACTCAGTAGTGGAAACAAAATTTGAATAGTTACTCTTATATACATAGTTTTTTGCTGTCCTACCAACCAACTATCAATTTTGTAATGGATGATGGATTGCTAGCAAACAACCTTTCTTATAAATTAAAACAGCTTGCATGGCTAATTGCTTGGAAGTTATATCTATTTAGCAAAGGAAATCTGCACATTGTACACAAGCTTATAATCCACCAGTATAGATGTGGATCTCTGTAAAATATATAGGTAAAGACTACTTGATTTGTGAAAGCCACAGCCATAATTAAGAACAGTTATCTTGTCAACAATACATAAACTGCCTGGCTTTCTTGGGAAGTTTTTTTCAACTTTGCAGGGTAGTCTGCAGCCCTAGAATTTCCTAATAGTTTCCTCTAACTGCTAACTAGTTCTGACCTTTATCTTTGCTTGAGATCAACCAAGGTCATTAGATACTATAATTTGCAAAACTGGATGTTCACAAACAGTGAAAACTTAAGTAAAAAAGGACCCTTATACTTTCTGTTTTTTTTTTTAAATTATTTTTTGCCATTGCACTGAATGGTACAGACCATTCAGTGCAATGGTACTGTATATCCAGTTGCAAGAAGGTTAGAGCACGACTGACACAAAGTAAAATGTTTAGAAACACCTTTCTTTATCATCTATCAAAAACAAGTCACACAGCTATACCAACTCTCCCAAAACAGCTCAGCAGAAGAAAAAGTGACCACTGAAAGGTTCTTCTGCATTCAAATGGAGTGTGAAACAATATGTTAAAATGGGATAAAATATTAAAAGGATGCTGCAATTGTTTAAGATTTATATTGTATGTCAGAAGACTAAGCCAAAAGTATAATTAGGAACTATAAAAGTCAGAACACCAGGATGAAAGAACACATCTGTGCATGACGCAAGTTGAATAGTACAAACTTTTGATTGGAAAACACCTTTTTCATTATAGTTTGTTTTGGCTTATTTTATCCAAGCAGGGCAGAATTTTTAAAATTCAGCATCAAAAACCAAAGCATTTTGCCTCAAAATAAATATCTTCTGTTTATGAAGGAAGTTTTTTAAAAAAATCACAAACCCATTTTAGCTTATCCCAAAAAATTGAATCAAATGTGACGTGAAACCTGGATTTGTGTTCTCATTTTCTAAATATCACTTCACATGTTTTATGCTATTTGCACATTTAAAATATATTGAAGGAAAGAATAATGCTGTTGTTCACTTCATTTCTACCCCTAAGATAAGATTACTTTTATAAGCAATTCCCTAAGTTTTGTTTATATCGATGAGCAGGAATAAAATAGCTTTTACTTACATGAAAGCACTGAGTGTTCTCTTCTCTGCAGTGATAAGATAGCAAAATGTCTGGATAATATTAAAAGAATGAAGCACATCACTTTTTCTCCAGGGTAAAGTGCTAAGTGACAAAGGAAAATATAAGCCTATATTACACATCATCTTAATTGCCATTACTGAAATTGAATAGAATCACGGGAAGTGGATTGCAGCCAGAGTGAAACTGAAATCTTTGGACTGCAATAAGAGTTAAGTAGCCAAATTTAACATCACAGTTCTATCTTACTCTTTTTAAAAAAAGCTGTAATGTCTAATTACAACCAGTAGTGAATATCCCTAGTGAATAATGAATAGAACAACACATTAAGCCATAAAGTGGTTTGTGTTGTTTGGACTTAGTATATTGCATAAGCAAAGGTAGCGTGAAAAATGGCCCTCCTGGAAAAACCAGAAGTCACGAATGGGGCCTGTTCCTGGCTTCCGGTGGGCCTCCAGAATCCGGGGGAGGCTGTTTTCTCCCTCCCAGAGGCCTGGGAGAGGCCTCCAGACCCTTGTGAGGGTGAAAACGGTCTCCCCCGGGCTCTAGAGGCCCACTGGAAGCTGGAAACAGGAAGTTTCAGTAGGCCACGCCCACCCAACAACCGGGCAGCGAACTGGTTGCTGGGATTTTTGAATCCCACCCCTGGGTGCTTGTGTGTGCATATGTGTGTGTTTGTATGCATGTAAGAAAGACATTCTGAATTCCAGACAAAAACAACTGCGGTCCCCAACTTAGTGGTCTCCAGATTTGTGAGCAATTTGTGTATCAGAAGACTCTGCATCAATTCATTTAAACATGCAATCTGGCATTTTCCTCCCTCCTCTCTTTGCCTGATGAAGAGTTCTTGAAACTTGAAAGCTTGCAGCAATTTTCTACAGAAGCAATTGGCTTATAAAGATATTGCCTCTCTTGGTGTTGTGTTTGAATAGAGAGTTTGCATATCTGCTTCCACATTCTTTAGCATTTATTTGCAACAAGGAAAAAAGAAAACAACACTGATATTTTTAGAAGGCTAAATGCCAGCTTTCTTGGCTCATTATATAGAAGAGATGAAGAATGTGCTGTACAAACGTACTGTAATTACTCACCTCCTACAAATCTAACCTCACATTTGTCTTATTTAAATAAATAACAATACAGCCAAGAGTTAAGATTCCCCATTAAGATTGCATTGAATTTCTAGCACTGCATAACCAACTGAAATTGTTAATGTGGAAATCTATGATCCTTATGCTTAATGCTCCATTGTTGTAAACACAAAAATGGGATAAAGTAACACTCAGATCAGATGTGAAGCAAATGACAACTTGCTGCAAATATGCTTTGTTGTATTTTCTTTTCTAAGATTAAAGGAAAGAGGTATAAGACAGCAAAGTTAAACCTTAACATTAGATCAACATTAGATCAGCCTTCATTCAGCTAAGAAGATAAAGATCAGAAAATACTAAATACTAAAGGAGAATAAGGTAGAAGAGTCTTGGGGATTATCTCTACCTGTACAAATTCGAAAACAGCCTAAGATATTCTAATGGGCAATTTCTGAAACCTGTAGGATTACCTCCTATTAAGCCATAATCTGGTGTTTGATTTTTTTTAATTCATATTTATATCCCACCCTTCTCTGAGACTCAGGGCGGCTTACAATTTTGGACACAACCCAATGCGCTCAAGCAATAGCCTTCCTTCCACTGTATATGCCTGCTTATTACTAAGCGCATTTTACAAAGTCAGCTTTGCCCCCAACTCTTGGGTCCCAATTTACCTACCCCGAGAGGATGGAAGGCTGAGTCAACCTTGAGCCTGGTGGGATTTGAGCCTGCACTAATTGCAGGCAGCTGGAACTAAGTGCTAGCATTTAACAGCCTGCACCACCAAGGCTCTTTATTTTGGCTAAGGTGATATACACGACTCACACATTGTGGTTTGTACTCTGGGAAACCCATCCAATTGTGGTTTAATAAAGAGATCATTGTTGAACCATATAACATGACATGAAAATTAATTTAAAGCTGAACCAGCATTTTGTGCTGTCATTTCAAAATCGAACTCTTTTTTTTCAGGCACACTGTATTTGGACATTTTGTAAATGTCCAAATACAGTGTGCCTGGAAAAGGAAAGAGTTTGGTCTTGGCTGATCTTATAACAAGAGGAATGAAAGATAAAAACTCTCTTGAATCAAGTCCCAAATCTAATTAAGTACCTGGATGCCCTCCATATGGTATCCTTAGTAGTTATTGTATATGGAAATAGTTTACCACCACTCCAGGCATCTGCAGGAGGTGGTTCCAATAGCAGAACTGAAGCCCTGCTCCTTTTTAATGTACATAACAGTATGCATATAGAGGGTTGCAATCACATTGTTGCAACCATCATCTTGACTTTTCACACATTCTCCTTCCCTCTCTCTCTCTCTCTCTCCCCCCAATGGACACCCTACCATCACATTGTTCCTATATTTTATTTTCCTTTTCAGTTTTTCAATGTAACAGAGTCCCATTGGCTCTCTCTTTTCAAAGTGCTACCTGGATCTGACCCACATTAACTTTTTTCAAGATCAGCCAAGACCACGCTGTAGCAAGTAGCAAATAGCAAATTTCATAGCAGAGGAACAGATGGCAAGAAAAAATTTACAAACCAATAAATCTCTGTCATGGCTAGAGGATTGAAGC
The DNA here is from genome assembly GCA_009733165.1 of Naja naja. Lineage (NCBI taxonomy): Eukaryota > Metazoa > Chordata > Lepidosauria > Squamata > Elapidae > Naja > Naja naja. The sequence continues at coordinate 259,162,417 of CM019148.1, read as the reverse complement.
TGCTGCTTGAAATTAGGCTGTTTCTGTACTGACAAAGTCCAATTTCAAGCAAATATGAAATGAATGGCACACAGTTGTTTTGCATATTCTACAAACATTGCAAGGTATGCCAAGGAAGGAAGGTATGTATGTATGATGTATGTATGTATGTATGTATATGCCATCTTTGTTATTTTTATAAACAGCTCAAGGTGGCAAACATATCTAATACTTCTCCTATTTTCCCCACAACAAACCTGTGAGGTGGGTTGAAGTCACTCAGCTGGCTTTTATACCTAAGGCAGAATTAGAACTCAGGCTCCCAATTGCTAGCCTGGTGCCTTAACCACTAGGCCAAACTGGCATCCTTTATAATAAAGTTGTAACAGAAATATTTTTATTCATTTATTTAGATGCTTTTACTTTATCACCAAGGTATCATGTTGCCTCCTCTGTTTTCCCCATAACAACAACCCTGTGAGGTAAATTGAGGCTGAGAATGGCAACTTCCATAGGACTAGAATTCATAGCTTCTTGTTTCAAGTCCTTCATCTTAACCGCTACATCAAACCAGCTCCTAGAAGCATGGCAATTTTTTGACCGAAATGTATTCTGTTCATTTTCCACAAAGTACGAAGAAGGACCTCTGTCGTTTTCTAAGTGTTTAAAGGAAGAAAGAATATAATGTAATATATTCCTAAGCACTTAAGTTCCAGCTGCCTGCAATTAGTTGCAGGCTCGAATCCCACCAGGCTCAAGGTTGACTGAGCCTTCCATCTTCTCGGGGTAGGTAAATTGAGGACCCAAGATTGTTGGGGGCAATAAGCTGACCTTGTAAAAATGCCGCTTAGTAATAAGCAGGCATGTACAATGGAATGAAGGCTATTGCTGAGCGCACTGGGTTGTGCTCCAAAAATTGTAAGCCGCCCTGAGTCTCCGGAGAAGGGCGGCATATAAATATGAATTTAAAAAAAAATAGGCTCAGGGATTGGCTGTTGTGGGGTTTGCATGGGTTTGGGTGATCCTCTAGTTAGGATTCTGCAGAGTTTGGCTAACCCCACACGGCCCATTTCAGATGCCAGGTAAGTACAGGGCCCATGCGGAGGCTTGGAAGTTCCGGTAAGCCATGCCTGCCATGGCCATGCCCACCCCGAACCAGGCAGAG